>JBBIGA010150263.1:0-18792 GCA_037576975.1 Alestes dentex | reverse complement strand
AGCACAAGAGCAACAATACAACTTAACAAGACAAGACATCGTTCAGTGCAAATTGAAAATGGCTACATTCAGGGTAATACAGTATTGACCAGAACTATATTCAAGCAGCAGAAATGTGCAAAGGATGCAAAACAGAGTTTACATGTGCAAAAAAAAATGCAGGGCATCAATAACGCTGTAGCATCTTATTTCGTTTGCACATTAAAAACACTTTTTGTGTTTTTTTGTACATAAAATTAGTTTCAAGCAGTACACACATACAAGTGTAAATGTAATAAAAACTCCAGAAAGTGCAGCTTTATTTTGAGCACTAACAAAATAATGGCCCTTTTGAGAAGTGGACAGAATTTTGCTGTTTTTCCAGCAGTTTTGTTCAATCAAATATAAAAATTCTGTTTAAAAAAAGACATGGTTTGATGAGCTCAGTGTGGAAGAACTTGACTGGCCCGCACAGAGCCCTGACCTCAACTCCATGTAACACCTTTGGGATGAACTGGAATGGAGATTGCGAGTCAGGCCTTCTCGTCCAACATCAGTGTCTGACCTCCTAAATGCTCTACAGAATGAATGAGCACAAATTCCCACAGAAACTCCAAAATCTTGTGGAAAGCCTTCTACGAACAGTGCAAGCTGTTATAGCTGCAAAGAGGGGGACCAACTCCAGGCTATGTATTTGACATCAATGTCAATAAAGTCTAATGTCATTAAAGTCTTAAGGCGCCTTGATATTTTTGTTCCTATAGTGTATTTGTTGCCTAACTAGGTTGTATAATATGTGAATTATCATCTTACATTGTGATGATAGATCTTATATTGTCCTTTAGTTATGTCATCTTCACTGTGGTGGGAAACACACCCATCTGTGACTGTGTATTGTGCTACACAACTCACCAGCTCTTCTTCAGAGGTTTTGCGATTGTCCTAAGTACACATGATCCTTATACACTGTATTTCCAGAATGTGCAGCTTGTCTTATTAGTGAATCCAACTCTCCACCCATTATGCCAATACTTTTTGGATGAATGCAGTCAAATCCTCAAAGCAGCATTCCAAGATCAAGTGCCACTACTTGATCCACTACTTCCGATGAATCTTATAGACTTACAGATAATTCCCTATAAATACCCTTAATTTAAGATGAAACACTGGATGAGAAGGTGTCTTTGTCCTTTTTACTTAGATTAGGTCTAAAAATGAGACTTTCTGCTGTAGTCCAATATTAGGTCCAGGCTTCGAATATATTATTTACATTGTTGGTATTGATTAGGACTTCATTTCAAACATCTCTCAATTAACAAATCAATATATTCTAATATATTTTTGTAGTTAGCAGGTCTGTCTTTGTATGCAGGGAGTTGCTTGTGACTCCTTCTGGTTGAATCCTAGCAACTGCTCCCTATTCACATCACATATACTGAGGCCCAAAGTCATCTGAACTGATATTGAGTGTGAAGAATGATGGAGGCAAATGTATCTGGTGTAATGTTAGAACGCTCATATGTGTCCTGTCTTTCCTGTGGAATGTAGTCATTTATGATAATTCTGTTCTAATTTGACCAATGAAGTCCTGTGTCTGCTTGTAACCAGTCAAAAGACACACACCCTGTGTACCTTTGTTGTTTAGCAGGTATGATTTCTACAACGTCAGACAACGAGGCACAACAAGTTT
This sequence comes from Alestes dentex, assembly GCA_037576975.1. NCBI lineage: Eukaryota > Metazoa > Chordata > Actinopteri > Characiformes > Alestidae > Alestes > Alestes dentex. The sequence goes on along the minus strand of JBBIGA010150263.1, from coordinate 17,123 downwards.
GATGAACCATTTCAGATATGTAAGTACACTGAAACTTATCTGAGCGGGCTACTTCTAGTCTTTGGCGAGGGTGAGTTTCTACCATTGTGTCCTTGAGCGAGACACTTAACCCACAGTTACTCCAGGGGGACTGTCCCTGCAATTAATGATTGTAAGTCGTTCTGGATAAGAGCGTCTGCCAAATGCCCCTTTACCTTTACCTTTAAAGCTCAGAGCCTCAAATCTGTGTGTTGGGTGAGTTCAGGATATGGATGACCAGGGCAGCAATGTTAGCACTGTTGATGGTGATAAATAAAATGTTAAGTCTAATTTCTCAGTGATAAACTTTTCCCGAATAAGCGGCTCCAATTACGACTTCTATGGCAACAAAGTGCGTGAGCTACTGAATGTCAATAAAATGTTGCCGCCTGTTGGATATATTTAGAACTGCAGTAATGAAGATACTTAAAATTATGGCTAATTATTACTGGGGCAGCTGGTGGCCTAGTGGTTAGGAAGTTGCCCCTATGGTTAGAAGGTTGTGGGAAGCCCAGGACTGCTAGTGGCATCACTGAGGTACCTTTGAGCAAGGTACCCTCCCCACAAACCGCTCCCCCAGGTGCCACTAGACTAGTGGCAGCACCTGGCTTCACTTGATGAATGGGTTAAATGCAGAGAAAGAATTTCACATTGTTCATACTGTGTGCTGTGCTGTGTTCACGCATGACTATAAGGGGCTACTTTACTTTATTATGCAATGTATTTTTTAGGGACGATTTTGAGAATGAGTATTCAAAGTAAAGTAAACTTTATTGTCATCTTAGCTATATACATGTAACAGTGAGAATAGATGATGTGGGTCCAGATTTTACAGAGTAAGTAGTAAAAAAATGCTGTTTAGTTCAAAATGTAGTATTTAGTACAAAACCTGGTATTCAAGCACTCGTTTGGATATATCAATGAATACTTAATATTTGAAAGAATTTATTTTATAGGGAAGACCTTATATGATTCTGTCAGACTAGGAGAGTAAGGACATGCGCCACATGAGTCACATAAAGCACCACAGCATCTTTTCAAACTGTTCAGGTAGCTCAACATGCTTGGAGGAGAACCCTAACTGCCCGTTTTGTCATGTTAGCTTACATAAGTTGACTAGCATCCCATGGAATAATGAGCGAGACGGTGGGCCATCAGACGCCATTAGTGCTGTCTTATGGAGCTTTGGGCGAAGTCACAATCTTACATTTGAACATTGCCTCCAGGAATAGGGCTTGGAAACTTTGGCTTGAAGACACAGACGCTGCTCAGCAGTGTCCACTCAAAATCTTTGCAGAATTGTTTTTTTCCCACCAAAGTTTACCACTTATACTTACTTATGACTAAGATGTGGATATTCTCCACTTTATAATCCATTGCTGCACCGAACGAAGGAAACAGCCATCAGAGAATAGGCTACCGAAGGAAATAACCATGGCCATAGTGCATCATTTAAACACTTAGGGAAGTTCCCAGGCTCTAAGAACAACCCCCATACCCTACCCCCACACTGTGACTATTGTTCCTGAAACAGTATTTACCTGTTAGCCTGTGAAAGCTCTTTGTGAGTGTATGAGTTTAGTGACCTTGGGTAAGCCAGCTAAAGTCACTGAAGAGAGCACTAGAAAGCCATTACTCCAATATCGGTCAGACTGGGCTCTGTGGTCACTTCTGTGGCTGATGCTCTTTGTTATTTTTAGCAACTATCCTGTTTGGTGAGTGCTGGTCAGGAGGCCTCCGCTGTAGTTTGTGCTGTCCTTCCTGAGGCAGTTTCCTTGTTTAGGACATGGTGTGACTGAAATTTGCCCCTCAGCAAAGACCAAGAATAAGAGTCCTAAAGACTGGGACTGCGTGGCATTTGCAGAGCTTCTTTCCTCAGGTCATAATGCTCTGAAGTAAAGACCTCTACCACCTCTTTATTATGTGAACAGTCAAATGCATGCATTGTACACTGAATATCTACAATGTAATATGTGCATTGAAAGAATGGACACATTAGATTTACACTTTTGCCCCAGATGGAGCCGATAAGCCAAGACACATATGCTTCTTTAGCACTGGAGCTCTGAGCTATGATGAGGGGAACACTATTTGCAGCTGTCCCTAACTAAAATACTGACGGTGATGAATAAAATAATAATTTTAGTTTGTTCATGTTAAACCCTTCCAGATAAAGTGGCTCATGAAAACTGAACTTGAACAGGAGGTTACAATAATGACTTCTATAGCAACATACGGCACATGAGCAACAGACTGTTAATACATAGATGTCCCTTATTGGATATCCCTTATTAGAACTGCTCATCATAAAATATAAATCTTATTTTAAGGGTGATTTTGAGCATTGGAATGCTCATTCAGAAATACAAATGAATATCTAATGTCTGATAAATGCCTTTTGTTGGTTAGTTACTTAGGCCACCCCATATGATTATATAGGGAGACCTCGCTATCATCCCAATAAAATGCCTGTCAACTCATTCTAACTGTATCCATTATCATAACAATTCCTGCATTGTTTTATAAAGAAGGGTGCCTGCAGTGATCGGCTACAATGTCCATTTTTTTATGGGTTGCAGTGGAAAAAAGAATTTGTTCTGTGGAAATTACCAATTTTGAGCAGGCACCAAAAACCATAAACCTGGAACCTTCAGTATTGGGCCAATGATTATAGTTCCAGAAAGGTTCCAGGCCTTTGTGAAGTGGAAAACACCCACAGTTGCTTCTTTAGCATGAAAGTGACAACCTTTACCCACACACTGACCACTAAACCCCGTTCACCACCTACACATCTCCTACTTTATGAAGACGAGGATCAGTATTTGCAATAAACCTGCAAACTGGGTCAGGGGGTTGATCTGAAGATCTTGTTTGTACCTTGCCGGGACTGTCCAGCCTGAAGCTTCCTCAGTGGCACGCTGCCCGTGTGAAAACACACCACGCAGAGCAAAATAAAGCTTGCTTCCTTTACCCTCAAATTGGAGCCACTGGAAACAATGGGGATGTGGCGTAGTTATAAAGAGGGGGAAGCTGGGTCCAGGCCTTCTGAGCCAAAGGACGTCAGAGAGTGCTTTGAAGTGGCCATCAGGCCTGCAGCTTGGATCAGGAAGGAGTTAATGTAGCATACCCCAATTACATGAATAAAATATAACCACACAGTGATCTTAGGGGTCCAAGCAAAACACTGAGCACAAGGCCGTTATTTAAAAGTATGGTTTGTTGTTGAATTTGAGAACCTTACTCACAGTATTTGCTCCCCAAACTGTTTTAGAAGAGAATTAAAATAAAAATTAATAATGAGAAGACCGCTAACCATAGTAAGAGCTTCATAATCAGATGAGCTTTTTTTCCCCAAGAGAACTGGTCATGTGAAATGATGCCACGCTGAAACCTCTATATACAATCCGTTGTAATAGTGAATGGGAAAAGCCAGGGTGGCTACAATATATATTAGGACACTACCTAATACTTACTATTGTTCAAGAATATGAGACACACACACACGTTCCATAAAGAACCCATTCTGGGTCATTTCACTTCATTTAGGGCTTTGAGGATGACCTCATGGTTTTGCAAGAACCAAATAAATTAGGCCATCATGCAAATTTTCAAAGCCGTGCTCCAAGAAGTCCTTTGATTCAAAAAATCTTAAACTATTTTCATTTTTAAAAATGACCAAAGTGCACGTTTACTTTATTTATCTATTTACATACTTGTATGTACACAGAAACGGACAGGGGTATACATACAAACATTGCATAATCATTGACAGCTCTGATGAGGTAGAGTCACAAGTAGACAGGTGACAATGTTTAGCAGGGGGGCAGAACAAGGGCGGAGCCTGGGAGTGAAAACACAAACAGAAACCCCAGGGGCAGTGCGTGACAGAATCCATTATAAACAGAAAACACATGTTCAGTCTAAACACAGACAAGGTATAGCAGAGGAGTAGGAAACAGAACAGGGAGTGACAGGACAGAGCGAGACAAGACAAAGGGAAGCCTGTTACAGAACCCCCCTCTGTAATGCATCTCCCACCAGAGACCTAGATAAGGGGTAACGGGCAAGAGAAGCAAAATAAAGACGGGGTAAAAAACATACTGAACAGGCTGATGAACTGAAAAATGGGTAAACAGGAACTAAAACCTAAGACATTTACGGCATTTAGCAGACGCTTTTATCCAAAGCTACTTCCATTCCCTAACTTCAGGGGACAGTCTCCCTGAAGCAACTTGGGGTTAAGGGTCTTGCTCAGGAACCCAGTGGTGGTGAGCTGAAAGGTAGGATTCGAACCCATGACTGAGCTACCACCACCAGACAGATAGTGATACAAGACAGGTCTTGTGATAGGAACAGCTGTAATGGTTAAAAATGCATACGTGACAACGTTTAGCAGGGGGGCAGGACAAGGGCAGAGCCATGGAGTGAAAACATGAGCAAAATCCACGTGAGGCAGTGTGTGACAGATCTGGTGTGGAATGACCCAGTTCTAAGTGGACAAATGGCCAATGGGCTGGTGAGGCTACTGTCGTGGTAGTCAGCTCAGATATCATGGTCAGCTCTGTGTTCTCTTAGATTATCAATCGCTTTCGCAGATTTGCATTTTTTTATTTTTCAGAATTAGATAATTCTGTGGTTACTAAAGCTGATCACATTACTTACAGCCAGCAGGGGAGTCAGTCACCTGTGAGAGTAAAAATGTAGGCAATTCTACCCAAGTGTAGGTGATCAGCGAAGACATATTTGGTGCGTAAAGTTTGATTCTTTTCTTTGCACTGGAGTTATGAGGCTAATGTGGCAAACACACTATGGAAACCTACGCCTCATGCATTAGTCAACGTGCTGACTGCAGGCCTGAATCATTTCATACTCTCCTCATATCTTGTTAGGGATCTGAAATAGATTTGCTCATGCGGCTTCTGACACATGGCACACTGTTCTCTACCAAAACAAGTCTCATAGAGGTCAATGAACATCACCTATTCCCTGTTTCCATGATCATCACCTCCATTCTGTCATTATCACATGCATCTCCATGTAGTCAACATGAATTAGTCCATAGACAAGCGTGTGTTTGACACTGGTGTGTGGTTGATTCAGGAGGTTAAAAGATAGAAAAACTGTCTACATTTGACACTACAGCACTTTTAAACAAACAGCATGTTAAGAAATGTTAAATGAAAACTGATCTGTAGATTGCATGGGCCTACAGATCAACTCCCTACCACCTGGCAGTGCGAGTCCTGAGTCCTGTAACACCAACACAGGTGAGGTTAGGTGACCGTAGGTGACCTCCCGGCTGGAAAAGACATTCATGGTGATGTTACAGATTCTCTGGACACTTGCTGGTGTCTGGTTGAGTTTTATCCGCCAATGTTCTCTAAAACTATAGAGCGGCTGGTGAATGGTAGAAGAAGAGTGATCTGAAACTGCTAGAGCGAGTAGCCCCCTCTGCTGGTCAAAACCTAGCCCAGTACGAGACGCTTTCATGTCTGCACTGCTGCCCGTTTTTAAAATTGGACCGGAGACAGTTCCAGCCGGGGTCAGGCCACTAAAAATGGGAACTGTACATTGGAACTGGGGTCATCTGGTCTTACTGTAATGTGTCAAAGTAAGGCATGCACAAACCGTGGGAATGATTAAGGAATGCAGTGTGTGATGATCATTCGGGCTTCCCCAGTAAGTGTAGTCTGTGCAGTAGGTATGTGAGTCTGCCATAAGCACTTTATTAAGAATTCATAACTCACGACCAGCTGGAGGGAAAAGAGCAGCTGAGTCTTATTATTATTCGAAGAAACTGGAGGGGTGCAGTCACACTGTCTTAATAACAATAAGGCCAGAGCACAAGCAGAAAGAGTCCGTCAACAGCTACCACCCGGGGGAAGAATTCACAAAATTAGTGGGGGGTGTGTGTGTGTGCAGTAATAGTATTAGTGGTAGTAGTAGTAATTAACTAATAAAATGTTGCTCTTCTCTGGACCCTTAGCAAAAATACAGAAATAATTAATCGCGTCTACAATATTGATTTAAATGATGTAGACTAGATGTCAAACGTTTATTGTTTTGTCTTATGTAGTATTTCAAGTATTGGGAACAACACAAGGTTGTTAATTACATATATTTATTTTACTGTGATTATATACTTGATTTTATAATAGTTTTGTTCTTGATATGAATTTCATTGTAACTATAAACAGGATATTATTAATTATATTCTGGCTATCAATTTGAATAGAACTTCACTCTAGACATTAATTGAATATTGCTATTATTTTTTCTTGTACCTTTTATTCTGGATCTTTTCATCTTTTGAATTGTATTCATATTTCAGTATTAATTTTGTTCGAATTTTATCCTGGTTATTAATTTGATTAGACCTTCACTCTAGAAATTTGGTTGATCATAACTTCATTCTAAATATAATTTTATTCTGGGTATTAATTTCCATAGAATTCCGTACATCTTCTTCACAGGTATTTGGCCGACAATTTCATATACTTGGACTTCAGTTGTCCACATGAAACCTGACGTGATTGTAGCCCCACATGGTTGATATGGAATAAGAGATTTTAGGACCCCTGGGGCAGACTCAAAGCCCTTTTTGGGTAATAGCTCAACCAAAAACAACAATTTGTATGGCAAGTAGGTCTCTTGGAGGTGCATGAAATGTAGTGCTTCACTAGCCGGTGTCTTAAGTAAGGGTTCAATTTTGAGTATCACTACCGCATTCTTTGGAAGCACCCCAAATTCTGTGCAGTTTCATCAGTAAGGGGCACTGCAACTGACACATTTCAATATCTCAAGAACCACTAAAGCTAAAATGTTCAAATTTGGCATGTTTACACTTGGCTACATTTGCTACCGTCTCCTAAAGTTGCATTTGGCTCGCTCAACAAAATGGCCACCAACAGCCAATAACATTTCTGCAAACACATGCATGTATTAATTAATGACTGCCACTTATTCTTTCAACGTCTTTTTTGGACATATTTGTCTAGTTATCTGATTTGATTTGAAAACTATGAACAAATGAATAATGTTATATGTCCATTGTTATTGAGCAAAAGCTAACAAAATAGTGACGGGTCAACATAAAGGGCAACTGGAAGATTAAAATAATCTTAAAATCAATAAGAGGGGCCCGTTCATATGCAAATAAACAGACTTTATGCCAAATGCTTTTTTGATTTGATTTGTTTTTTTGATTCACTTGATTCAGGTTTTTCTGCAGTATGTGGAATCATCTTGCTCCGGCAACAGTGCTTTCTCAGGACACACACATGGCTGATAACATGTTCATCTGATAATATACATGTCGTTCTGTCCTAGTGGAGTGAGAGTGAGAGTGAGAGTGAGAGTGAGAGTGAGAGTGAGAGTGAGAGTGAGAGAGAGAGAGAGAGAGAGAGAGAGTGTGAGAGTGAGAGTGAGAGTGAGAAAAAGAGTTACTGTTGGAGAGAACTGTAACTTCTGCAGCAGTGCTCCTCGGTCCCATTGTATCAGTTGCTCACAGAAGGTGAAAGTGCAGAGGACGCTTGTAGTGGCATTTATGAGTCATCATCAGTTAGAATTGTTCACAGTGTGTGTACCTGTTGATACCAAGATCTCCACATGTTGCAATATGGTTTTGTGGTTAAATGAGACAAAAATGGAGAAACACTATGTGTGGTGCAAATATAACACTGCTCATGCTTCCACAAACACCATCCTAAAAGTGAAGTATGGTGCTGGCAGCATCATCTTGTTGGCAGTAGCAATAGGTTGTTGCAATAATTTCCAAGAATACTGGTTTAAAGGGGTCAATTCTGACTAATAATTACATGGAAAATGTACTCGCCACACACACATGGCACTACCATCACACTTCTGCATTTTTCTGTATTTCAGAGTTTCATAGTCCACAGGGCAGAATTAGCATTAGCCAGCGCCAAACCTGACTATACTAATCTGCCATGCTGACTGCAACAGTCAAATCTGACGAATTAAAAAATGTTCCTTAAAGCCATGGGACTGGGTCAAAGACAAGATAAATAACGGACACTTTCAGCAAAATAAATGCAAATCTGACTTGGAAAATGATTTCAGAAATGGTAAGTCATTCATGTGCATGTCACCCCTGCTGTGGATCTGTGGGAAAACAGAAGCAGCTGCAGTTTCAGAATTTGCTTATCAAGAAAATTCACCTGTCCTTTAACAACAGCATAGTTAAAATGAGTCATACTGACAGTGATCCATAAGCACAGGTTAGTATATACATTTACGCATGGTGCAATATTATTAATTCTGGAAGGTTTACTTACATTTCACATTGCTTTATTGTCTACTTACCGTATTGTCTCGGATTTACATCCCATCCGCACTACTGTCTCATTGCTGTATTGTCTGTTCATTGTATTGTTTCAGATGTACATTCCATTCACACTACTGTCATACTACTATATTGTCTATTTATTGTATTGTTTCTGCCATCCCATGCACTTTGATCAATGCTGCTAACTGCCTCATGAGCAATAGACATACTTATGGAGCAATACCGATCATTCTGGAAGGTTTACATAGCGCCCCCACTATACTATTTACATACACTACCGGCACAATTGTGGTGTCTATTTATTGTGGTCTCTATTGTCCCTGTCATCACTTCCACATTGAATGTTACTACATGTTGCACTGGTGTCCATAGAGAAACCCTATGTACATGTACAGAGCTGCTGATGACAATAGTAACCTTGAACCTTGAAAATGAATCACTGGTTAATGAGTCATACTGACACCTGACAATGCAGTACCACGGCACCGTTAAAATCAGTCACTGATTCACTGAGAACTGATCATACTAGCACTGATTCATTACCACAGTGCAGTTAAAATGGGCCACCGTTTCATTCCCACAGTTCACCAGTTCATCTGAGTCATCCTGAGCTATAATAGCTTAGTTAAGGTAAGTGAAACCGATACTGATTCTCCACCACAAAACATTAGAATGAGTTCTACTGATACTAATCTAATGCCACAGCACAGATAAAATCCCAGATTCATGAAACCAGCCCAGTTAATACTAAGACTGATCCAGTTAAACAAAATAATACTGACTTTGATTCATTATAACAGCTCAGTTAATATAAGTCATAATGACATAAATCACTATCACAACACAGTTAAAATAAATATTCAGTACCTGATCCAACACCACAGCATATGTATAAAATGAGTCACTGATTCAAAACCACAAACCAGTTAAAGTGAGTCAAACTGACACTAATTTTTTGCTCAGCCAAGTTAAAATGATGCCTACTGACAGCATTTTATTGCCACAGCATAGTTAAGATTAGATTCAGTATCACAGCACAGTTGAAAACTCCCACAACAAACACAGACAACACTCACAACATAAAAGACTCATACGGAAGTTAATTTATTACTATAGTTAAAATGATTTCTTAGCGAAGCGCAGTTAATAATATTGAAAATACTTCAGCACTGCAAAGCGTTTAATGAGTCACTAATCCAGAGTCATACTGACCATTTGATTTGCAATAATAGCACAGTAGTCTAGCCAAAGACTCCCTTCGTTACTTCCTGCAGTACTTAAGTTGTTCATATGCTGTAAGACATGGTTGAAAATCACCTGGAGAGATTGATTTATGTGTTTTAGTGTAAGCAGACTCACAGAGTAGTGGTGGTTGAAGAAACTGAGGCCAAGCCAGGAAAGAGGAAACATGGTCTTCTGCATCTTTTTAGCATGGTGTCCTGAGTGACACAAACAGAACAAATAATATTAAAGTGATAGTTTGACCAACAAAAAAAAAAAAAAAGATTTATGTGATTATTTCCACTGAATCCTTATCCTAAACGTGGTTGGGATACCTCTGACATATAGGAGGTATATTACATTGTTAAAAACATTAGTGGAATGTTGAAGCTTGTAGTTTTGTCCATTGTGTCATACTGATACTACCACCACCATGTTTCACGACTGGGATTGAGGTGATCTTAAAGGGGCTAATTCGATTTTTTTAAGTATCCTGAAAAGACAAATGCCTCAGTGGTAGCAAGCACGGATGCAGGCTCTAAAGCTAGCCTGTAGTCTAGATGGGCTGCATTTCTAGACTTCCACATCATCATGCAGTGTCTCATCATCAACATTCCATATTAACACACAGAAGACATGTGGAGTTTTAATGGTGCATTTGGAGAGCATGTACAATGGCTATATCTGTGTTGGAGACATCTGGTTCCATTCACCAACACTGTAAAGAAAAGACTGAAAGACTCTGAATGTGTACCCCTCAACTGCTGAGTTATAAGGGAATTATAAGGGCAACCAAATGGACATGACAGTGTTATCAGTGGCTTACAGTGAGAGGGTAGTGGGCACATCATTACACACACACACACACACACACACACACACACACACACACACACACACACACACACACACACACACACACACACAGTGCAGCAGTGGAAAGATAAGTCATGAGTTTACTGTAACAGGTGTAGTGTGTGACTTCTCTGATCAACCTATCCAGCCTCTCACCACAGATCTGTGAGCTTCCACCAGGTTTTCCAGTTTCCTCCCACATTCCAAAGACATGCAATTGCAGATGCTAAATTGTCCCTGGGTGTGAGTGGGTGGGTGAATGTGTTTGTGTGTCTGGTGTGGGGGGATGTTTATATAGTTATGCTGATGCACATCTGCAGGGGCCTGATGGGGCTGTGCCCCTAATGCACTTGAACTTTAAATGTATTGTATATTCAATTATTGATTTGTGATAATATAAAGAATTCATTGTGTGTGTGTGTGTGTGTGTGTGTGAGAGAGAGAGAGAGAGAGAGAGAGGGAGGAAAATTATGGAAAGATAATTAATCCTTTCAGGGTAAACAAACAGGACTCTCTAACCATTATTCTGAAAGCAGCACGACCAGCTATTATGGTAATTTGGTGTCATCTCTGTTGTTTAAAATTGTAATTAAAAGCTGTTGGAGACCCCCCCAACCAAGCTCCTCACCTTTAAGTATTAATGAACGATCACAATTAGCGCGCAAACGAGGACCCTTCAATCTGGAGGCACAGAAATGTTCTGGACTTGACGGTTTTCTCAAGAGAGTTGGTGATTGTTTTGTTTTGAGTGGATCTCTCATGTCGTCTGTGTGTGTGTGTGTGCCCATGTGTGTGTGTGTGTGTGTGTGTGTGTGTGTGTGTGTGTGATTACACCCACTGGGGTTTGTTGAAGGTGTCTGTATTGATCTAGCTGTAACGCAGCGTTGCATCAGGCTCTGATGTCAAGAGTTTTTTTGTTTCTTTGAGGTCCTTGTTCAAGTCTCCGGTATCAGTCACTGTTAAAGAGTTCAGAGTGCAGACCAGCTCTGACAGCAGCTCTGACATACATCCATGTACACAATATCATATTGTTAAATCAATGTTTTTTGTGTTTTTTTTAGACCTAATATCATTATCTACTTCTCAACTACAGTATACACTATCAACCACATTTGCATGTTACTCTCTTAATACTTAGGAAAAATACACTCAGTATTCTTAGCTAACAATTTACAATATGTTCACCATCTGAGTACCTTTATCACCACTGACCATTAAAAAGCCACCTGTTATAATTATCATGAAATGTATGATGACTAGACTAGGGTTAGAAATTTAACAAGCTTTTAAGTGACAACCAATGGGAAGTGTCACGGTGATGAAGTCCAGCATGATGTGCAACCAGGGACAATGGAGAGGTTGAAGTTCTCCGGGAGTGGGTCGATTGGAGGACTTGGCCCTGGCGCACACCATGCATGCCTGGACGAACTCCTTAGAGTCAGCTGCCATACTGGGCCACCAGAAGGCATGTTGGAGGAGGCTCAAGGTTCTGGAGGTGCCGGGATGACCAGCCATAGTAGAGGAGTGGGCCTACTGGAGGGCTTCGGTGTGTAGTCCAGTGGATACAAAGAGGCATCCAAGTGGAGTGCCACCCGGAGGGGGCTCCAAGGTCTGCCCCTGGCGAACTTGATCTTTCAACTCCCACGGGAAATGTGGGGGAAATGAGCCAAGGGTGTCCCAGGATGAAAGGGGGTGATGTGAGATGAGTGATGAATGGCCTTCTGCTCCCCCGCAGATAGAGAATACAGACGGCCATAGGGTGGTACCGTGCTGGGCTGGAGGTCAATGGCCAGGCCATAGGGCCTGTGAGGAGGGAGTTGAACAGCCCTACATTTGCTGAAAGCCCCTGCCAGGTCACGGTACAGGACGGGTCTCCCAGTCGAAGTCGGGGGCCTTGGACTCCCCTGAGCGAGTCTCAGCCTTCGCTGGAGACAAATCTCCTTACAGGTCGGCCCCCACTGGAGAACCTTGTGCTCGGTCCAAGAGATGAGGGGGTCGTGCTGGAGGAGATAAGGGTGTCCCAGGATGAGAGGAAGTGAGGTGAGATGGGTGATGAAGAAGCAGAGGTCTTCAGTGTGGTCGTCAGTGGTAATAGTGAGAGGTCGAGTTTGGTGGGTGATGGGACTGGTTGAGAGGGGCCGACCGTCAACAGTGGAGATGGTGCATGGCTGAAATAACGCCTCACAGTCCACACCCAGCTGGGCAGCATAGGCATGATCAATAAAATTAACAGCTGCCCCCGAGTCAACGAAAGTGGTGGCTACGATCTGTTTGTGGCCCAGCTGGAGGTATACCTGAAACGTGAGGCGGGAAACGGCCAGTATGCAGTATGTGGCAGCAATTGGACCAGGTGAATTCCTCCTCTTATTCACCTGGTCTGGCGGTTTACTGGGTGAAGAGGGCAGATGGCACGATGGTGGTTGGGGGAGGCGCAATAGGCACAGAGGCCTGCCCAATGGCGTCGTTCCCTCTCTGTCACAGTCAGGGAGCCATGCCCTATTTGCATGGGGTCTCCAGCTCTGGTTGAGTGGGCCTCTGATGGAGTTGAAGGTCTGGCCAGATGGAGTGATGGCTGTGATGAGGTGGTGCTGGTCTTGGGCTGTGGACTCGCCGGCGGCAGGGTACGAGGGACTGGCCTCGGACGAGAGCTCATCTGCAAGTCTATGCGGAGACTAAGTTGAATCAAACCCTCCAGGGTGTCGGGAAGCTCTCGCCCAGCGAATTCATCCTTTAAGTGTGGAGCCAACCCCTTGTAGAAGGCCGTTTGGAGAGCAGTGTCACTCCAGGTGGTCTGGACTACCAATGTGCGAAAATCCGCAGTTTATCGGCTTACCGAATGGTCTCCCTGCCGCAGAATGTATAGGCGGGAGGCGACCTCCACCTCGCTATCAGGATGCTGGAACATGGCCCTGAGCTGGAGAGTGAATTCCAGGTAGGAGTGTCCATGTCAGACTTCAGGACCGCGGTAGCCTACTCAGCTGCCTGCCCAGTAAGGAGAGAGACAAGAAGTGCTCCTGTCTGAGGGATAGCGCTCGGGCTGGAACTCAAAGAGCAGGGAAAGGTTAGTCAAAAACACATCGCACTTCACGTCTACACCTTTGCATTTTTCGGGAAGTGACATTTTATGGTTATATACAGGATGATGAAGGGGTTTGGACTGGCCAGTCGAGATGAACCTTCTGTAAAGTCTGCTGGGTTCACCATTTGGGACTCATTCTGGAGTCATTCTGTCACGGAGGCAAGACAAGAGCATACCTGAACCACAGTTGGCCCAGTGTAGCGTAGTGGAAGAACCCAATCACGGATACACACGACAGAGTTGGTAAACTGCGCACCTTGATCTGAGAACGCTCCACAAGAGAGTAAAGATTCCCACCGTGAACCAACATTCTCTCACACACACACACACACACGCACACACACACACACACACACACACACTAGGTATATAAACCAAGAGATAAAGACCGGAGTACTCACTGTACCAGTAGAGATGGGCTGAAGTCGATCAGACATGGGGACTCAATGACTGAGTGCCGAGTGTAACCTACTTCCTGTTTATATACCCCGTGATGAGTGTCACTTCCGGTGCCTCATGCACCTTACGTGACTGGTGCGTGTGACAGGAAGAAACAGTCAACAAGTGCATTTAATGTTAAAGGACTGTCGGGAATTTAACTCTGAATCAACACACAACCAGTTAATAGGATTTTTTTAACCCTTATAGTCACACCACGGTGTGAAATTCTTTCTCTGCATTTTAACCCAAGTGAAGCAGTGGGCTGCCGCTAAAGAGAGGCGCAGTGTCTGGTGACAGTACCTTTCTCAAGGGTACCTCAGTGGTGACACTAGCAGTTGGGATTTGAACCACCAACCTTTTGATCACAGGGCCAACACCCTAACCACTAGGCCATCCAGCTGCCCCTATGGGAATTAGTGCCCATTCATTCTGTAGAGCATTAATGTGGTCAGGCAGGGGTTGAAATCAAGGCTCTGTCCAGGCCAGTCAAGTTCTTCCACACCAGACTCATTCAACCAGGTCTTTATGGAGCTTGCTTTGTGCCCTGGGACACAGTCATGCTGGAATAGAAAGGGTTCTTCCCCAAACTGTGTCCACAAAGTTGGAAACATGGTGGTATCCAAAATGTATTGGTCTGCTGAAGCCCTTCACTAGTCTAAACCCTGAAAAACAGGTGTGCCCCAAAACCTTTGAAATATAGCGTATATAGATATGTGATGTTCATTGCTGTTGTTCACCCTCCTCACCATTGCTATAGAGCTATAAATTGAGTCAATAGAGGCCTTCCTGTTTTGGCAGTATTTACGCACTGAGATTTCTCAGAGATTTGAGTGTTGAGTGTTGAGTATTTACATCCGTTGCTACTTCTTGATTTCTGTATTTTGACCCACTTTGTTTTTGACTTACACCTCTAGCCTTCCCTATTATACTCCTGTTTTGGGTTTTTGACTTTTGCTATGTTCCTTGTGCTTGCCTGGTCTAACCTTCATGGATCTGTCTGACCCTGTTCAGCTTGAATTTGTGATTGGTGTTCAGTTGTAGATATCTTTGTTATACCTGTTAGCTGAGTCAATTCTATGCCAGTCCTTACAAGACATCTCTTTACTAGGGTATATAGATTCTCCTACTAGAGTATATCCCCTTGGTAGGGTATGCATATTAACCCTTAGGATGCGAGCAACATAGATGCATGCCAGTAGCACAACAAATGGTTAACTGTTGTCATACAGCAAAACAGTGGTGTTCTCCCAGTTTGTGTTGATACTCAATGTGTCATGCTGAGCTTTGCTTGGCACTCCTATGTCACGTAGAACCAAAGTTATTGTAATTTAAAAAAAAATGTTGTAGTAATAACCACTCCTGGGGTTTTAAAAACTGTGACACACACAAATACCCCTAAAGAGCAAAAATGGCCAAATTTCTTTTATTTTAGGTTTTAGAAACAAATGGAAAAAACACAAGATCTTTGAAACTGGGACAACTTTCAGGATAGTCTCCGCCCGTACGTGGGAGGGGAAAGCCTGCTGAGGGAGGGGGTCCAGAGAGTGGCTGAGTGTAGGAGGGCAAACACCAGTTTTAGACCATTTTACACCATTTTACCTCTAAGGGTAAACTTAATATATAATCCTGAGGGTAAAACTGCACCTATAGCATTTCCTGATTGACAGGAACCATTAACAGTTTAATCAGATCAATCAGACACACCCATTCCCTTGGTTACACCTCACCTGTTTCCTCAATTAGGCTGCACCCATTTCCACTGTTACACCTTACTCATTTCCATTATTATGTCACGTCCCACACGTCCTTTTGCATCACCCCTGTTATGCTTCACTTCTTCCCATGTTTGCATTACATCTGTTTCCACATACACTTACAGGGTTGCACTACATCTGATTCCATGGTTATGCCACACCCATTCGTGTGGTTAGGCTGCACTTACTTCTATCATTGCATTTGCATCCATTTCCTTGTTTGTGCTACACCTGTTTCCATGGCTATGCTTCATCCATTTCCATGATTATGCTAAGTCACATTTCATGCTAAATTAATTCTGAGAAGATGCGCCTCATTACTGTCTGACGACTATTAACTTAATTTATTCAATGAAATATTCAAAGCTGTGGAGTAAAAGAATAAAGTAGATGTAGGTCAACTTTTATGCAATAATAATAAGGAGAGACTGATTTTTTTTTCTGGCCTTTGGCTACATTTGAACCCATAACACTCTTGTTGAAAGATCAGTGCACTAACCACTGTACCACCGTTTCCCATTTGTTCCTTAGGGGGGGAAATTGACTTTTCAAGGGACCCCTGCTCAGACACTGTCCATCCAATTGCTTAGCTGCATACAAGCGCACTGAAACGTGATCAGGACATTCATGTTAGAGTCTCACAATACTGTTAAGTTAAGGCTCCACACTGAGATCACAGTGAGATTATCTTTAGGGTCGATTGTGGTAAATGAAAAGACATGACTTGTGAAACTTCACCCCTTGAGTTGAGTTTAATGAGTTTGACATGCTTTTTTTGGCTTGAGCTGATGGGCTGAACCAGCTATACTAATCTGAAGCTGAGCTAAAAGAAACAAGAAGAAGCAGCAGAGGCCTTCTATTTTTACTCTTAGTGTAATTAAATGCAATTCTGGAGCAGAAATGTGTGACTTAAAAAAAGGCTTTTCACCACAGTGTACAGTCCTGTGCCCAAGATTTAGGCTTGTATTTTAAAAAAGGCTGTTCATCTGGGCAGTACATGTTTATTTCCTTAGAAAAAACACTACTAATAGAATAAATACAAATACCATTCATGTCTGTCAGTGTTGTTTTAAACCTTTTATAGACCTCCCTTTAAGAAGCCCTCTGTTATCTAAGATCACCATCCAGCATCTGGTTTGGATAAGTTAATTCAGATGTCCATGTGATGAGGAGAAATCTGGATTTGGTCTCTTCAAACAAGCTCACTACAAGATATCCACTGGCCTACTGTTTGTGAAATGTTTACTTGTTTATTTTTACCTTATTTTTATTTATTTGTATCTGTTCTAATGTTGTGTATAAAATACACTTACAGCTAAGTGAAACTGTTTTAAAGGATTTGCCTGGCAAGACTTCACTCCGTACTGTGTTTGTGTGTGTGTGTGTGTCTGTGTGTGTGTGTGTGTGTGTGTGTGTGTGTGTGTGTATGTGTGTGTGTGTGTGTGTG
>JBBIGA010150247.1:0-18796 GCA_037576975.1 Alestes dentex | reverse complement strand
GTCTGTGTGATGTGGCGTCACCACATAAACAATTTCCTCCGGGATAAATAAAGTTTTCTGATTCTGATTCTGATTCTACTAAAATACTGAATCTCCACAGGTAAAAGTTATCTAGCGTGACTAGAGGTTCGAGCTGGGCTGGAAGTCCCCCGTGTCTGACTGTGTCTCTGGTTTGCCGTAGGGAGTGACGTACTGCGGCGAGAGTGCGGCCAGCAGTCTGACCATGGCCAACGTGCCCTGGCACGAGGAGGTGGTCCACTTCGTGCAGCAGCTGGCCGGCCTGCTGCCAGACTACGAGATGGCGTGTGAACACGAACACTCCAACTGCCTGCTACTCGCACACCGCAAGGTAACCTCCCCGCCGGCGTTCAGTGCTCTCGGGAAATAACAAACTCCTTATCCGTGTAAATTGCCAGAGTTGTTAAGATGCTTCTAACATTTCTGTAAATGTCAAGGTGTTCTTCAGCACTAACATTAACTCCAGTGCAGGGGAGGGGCCAGCCTCCCTGCCTCGTGCTCCGGAGCCTCTTGACGCCAGGTTCTTTTGTTTGGTTTGAGAAACAGAAACCTGTTACATTCGTCGTTCTTTCCTTCCGATCATTTTTCTAATAATGTGTGGGCGATACGCCTTTTTGTCAGCGTTTGCCTCAAAAATGTATATTTATGTGCTGCTGTTCATGGCCACGTACGTCCTTTGCTGTCATTTTGCTATTTACACAATAATAGCTTCATTCAAACAATCCCTGATTATGATTCTGTTCATATTTTTACCAGTGGCGCCCAGCGGAGTATTTTCAACTCAGAAAATGCAACTGTTCAGGCCTCATTATGGTTTTCTGCCTTTATTCTTGTTTTTCTGGATTTTTCAATTAAAAAGTTGCCTCTGTAAATGAGCTGTGCCCTGAAAGCAGCTCTGATGTATTGCCCCCTGTCCAGATTAATTATTTCAAACTGTGTAAACAGATCTACTTGATTACTTCTAGGATCTACCAGTGTTTCCCCTTAAGTTTATGGTTTCTGTAGGTGTTTTCTGTAGCTTCTTAATTTTGCAAAACCAGCGAAAGACTTTCCTTCTTTTTTGTTGTTTGATGTGCACTCTTATTAATCCTCTCTGCCCAGTATAATCACAGTGCGTTCATTCTCTCACCTCTCATATACTGCATTCGACACTACAAAGATAGTAACTTCAAATTAGGCAGAGGGCCGGTGAGGGCCGGTGGGAGTCGTGGGGGCCGGTGGGAGTCTTGGGCGCCGGTGAGGGTCGGAGGGAGTCAGTGGGAGTCGTGGGGGTCGGTGAGAGTCCGTGGGAGTCAGTGGGAGTCGTGGGGGTCGGTGAGGGTCGGTGGGAGTCGTGGGGGCCGGTGAGGGTCGGTGAGAGTCGGTGAGAGTCGTGGGGGCCGGTGGGGGCTGGTGAGGGTCGGTGAGAGTCGTGGGGGCCGGTGGGGGCTGGTGAGGGTCGTGGGGGCCGGTGAGATTTGGTTGGAGTCAGTGAGGCAGCCCACACAGCCAGAGGAGGAGAGAGTCCGGGCAAGCTCGCATGGATTAAAGTTTTCCATTGCTATGATGGATTTCCATCAACAGAGGACGCTAAAGGTCAATTGTGAGAGGTGGTATGGGCCCGCGACACGGAGCATTTGGTTAAAAATAAAAATCCTTCAGATTATTTTTATTTTATTTTTTTTTTTTGCTTTAATCCATGAGCTCGAGGTCCGGAGGGGTTCTTCAGGTCAGGGTAAGAGGAAAGTTGAGGTTTGTCTGGCCTACAGGGGGCAGTGGCTGGACAGGAGGAAGACATGGGTCCATGTTTAGAGCCAATTAGTGTGTGTGTGTCTCCGGGAGAGAGAGAGAGAGAGAGAGGGAGATGCAGAAGAACTCTGAGGAATCCCAGCAGACCTGAGGGTTCTCAGAAAAAAGTCTTTAACTGTAAAATAGATCAGAAACTAATGCAGAACTCACAGATCAGCTGTTTCAGCCGTATTCGTTTGCTGCACATTTTTCTCTCCCCGGTCCTTTCTGATTCTTTTTCATCTCCGCTTGTGAGAGAGGTTTTTGGATGGTCCTTGTCGGCTCCTGTCTCGGATGGAATCAACAAGTTACATCACCTATTGCAAAAATAACTGTCTTAGCATTTACAGTGTAAAAAATTGGTGGATAAATGTGTAAAACTATTTGCCATGAAAGCGAAAACTGGAGCATAGTTAACCATAATTAATGGAGACGCAGTATCGAGAGAGAGAGAGAGTTGGAATAACCATTTGGAAACACCAGCCTGTAAAACTGACCCTGCTTTAATTAAACTCCCAGAGTTACAGTAGCTCATCGCAAGCTCTACTGAAGTTCCTGAGCCGTCCACTATTTTACGTTTCTACTCAAATAGAAGTGACATTTAATTCCTAAGAACTAAAGAAGCGGAAGTATAGCGCCACTCACCTACAGCAACCAGTGTTTTAGAGACTTGTATATAACAAATATTGAATGTAATAAATCTGTCGTATCAGCGTCATCACTAGTTTTTTAAAATGTACATATTGTTTTGCTTCATTTGAAAATGCCATCTGTCCTTTATTTTGTTTTTAATATTTTATGTAAGTGGACCTACTAAAAAGTATAAATGTATCAAATTTCTTGCAATAAGCTCTGTTAGCATAACATGCAGTAAATATTTTTCCTTGTCTTATGTAGGAGCTATTTTAGAGATTTTGTTCCAAAATCTATGATATATATGCAGTGCAGAGTTTTACAGATTGCAGCAGTTTGTGTTTTTTCTGCAGGCAGCTCCGTTCGTTATGGCCATCTGTGGTCTGCGTGTTTGTAACAGCCGGCTCTCTCTCGTGTTGATGTGTGCGAATATTTCTCTTTCAGGCTGACGGGTGCCTGTGTTTGAACCATTGTTGTCTGTATGTAGTTCAAACACAAACCTTGTGCCTTTTACACCAGACTGACCCGTTTCTGCCACAGTTCGGATTAACCGGACTGCCTCTGGTGCTCAGGCCGAGGAGGGCGGCTCCGGCTCCGGCGTTTTTTTTTCCCAGTATATTCCCAGAAATTGGGCCGACTGCATTACTGCCAGCTTCACGCCTCTACCTGCAGCAGCTGAGACTCATGTGGGCGCTCAAAAAGCCATTGTTCCTTTAATATGGAGCAATTTCTCACACCGAACTCCACAAGGCCGCGGTCAATGACTCAGAGCCTTGATTTGATTTTTGCCGTCTTTTTCTCTCTCCACTCACATCTAATAACCTGAGATACGGTGCACTTGATATGACGCTTCAATTTACACTCCGGGTTGCAGTCTGGGGGGACTTGTACTGTTATCGGGTTTTGTTCTTTTCTGCTTTCTACAGATGTACCATCATGTTGCAGCACCTTTACAGTTTCTGAGAGATTGATGTGGCCGGATCACATTTAGCAATATCTTCTGCTGCAGGGCTACCAGGGCCTTGAAATCAAGAGAAAACAAATAATTAATACAGAGCGGATGCTGCAGTTTCAGCAGCACTGTAATGAAATAAGTAAATTAATGATGGGGAAGCATAGTATATCCGATAATACTCCTACCATGTATCTTTTGATTACTTAATTATTTATAAACGAGGACTCTTGAACAGCCTGCAGTGTCTACAGACGAGGATGTGCTTCCACCGATGGTGGGTTCACAAGTCTGACCTGCCTGCCGGTGTGTTTATTAATGAAGGGGCTCCTGTAGTTCCTTTCTTCAGAGCTTTTACTGATCACTCAACTGAATGAATGACTTTTGTATTGTTCAAGTCGTATTTTCAAAAGTGAGATTTATTTATACAGTATAATATTGTCTTCATAGCGAGCCATGTTTAATATTTTGTATTTCTCTTACACCTATCTGAGTGACAGTGAGGTCTAAGCTAGTGGAGACTGAATGTGTTCTCATTTACACGTTCTCATCTTGGATTCATTCACTGTTACTTCCGTTTTGCATTTTCTTACAGTTTCTTTTTACATTCTGTAAATGCCGTGGTCTGCAGGTATCCTACTTAAAAAATATAATTTCATCCCTTCTTTTCTGATTCCGCCTGACTTTTAGCAAACCAGTCATCAGGTCCCCCAAAGGTCCACAACGATCTGTTGGTATAGTCAGGATGCTTGTTCCCCACCGAGTTAGGGCCTCTGTTCTTCCTCACTCTTCACAGACACCAGAACAGCCCCCAGTCTGGCATCTGTCACTCTCCTCCTGCTGTGAAGGTGTGGAAGAGTGCAGAGTGCAGGAGACGGGGGGATGTTGACTGGCCTGGATTGGATTTTGAGGAAGCCAGATTCAAAGGCGCGCATGCCACTGACTGCCGTTTGTCTGAGGAAGGGAGCTCGTCTCCAGCAAATTACTCCGTGATGAAAATACAGGGGCTCCAGCCCTTGAGACCTTACATCTTTAGGCTTTCACAACAAACTGTGAGATAAGGTTCAGGCCCGTCTCCTGGTAGCTGCAGGTGAGCGTGGAGGATGCGATAACGTGGCAGACAAACCTCTAGGGCTTAGCACGGCGCTAACGGAGGGAGAGGTGGCTCGTGGAACGGAGAGCGAACACAATGGGATTTGACACCGTGCCGTCTGCTCTGTTCCAGCCTGTCACTGTGAGACAGGAGGCTCTCAGAAACCCAGACAGCTCTCGTCTCTGTGCAGACAGTAAAAGCCAAGCTGGGCTGCATGCTTTCCCTCTTAAAGGCTTCATTAGCTGCACTGTCGCTGTCCCTTCGGTACTAATGCTGACAGAGTTGGCTAACGCGGAGCAAGTGTCTCGGTAACGGAGTGGTTCCAGGCTCTGCCTGGCCCTGTGGAGTAAGAGTTCTGCTTCCGATGGCACTCGGATGTTGTTAATTAGGCGAGCGGTTGCATTGTGTGTTTACTCTTGTGGGGCTGTCCTCCCCCTGAGGACTCGGTGGGTACACGTTCTCACTTGCACCAGTCAAGGATGAGACTCCCTAGTGGTCCATGAGGCTCCTTTGTCTGTGTAAAGTGACCATTCTGTCATACGTGAACACGCCACAGCACAACATTCTTCCTCTGCATTTAACCCATTTAACCCATTTAACTCACTTAACCCATTTAACTCATTTAACCCATTTAACTCAATTAACCCCTTTAACCCATTTAACTCATTTAACCCCTTAAACCCATTTAACACCTTTAACCCATTCACCAAATGAGCAGTGCCTGGGTAGCAGATGGTACCTTGCTCATGGGTACCTCAGTGGTGCCACTAGCAGTCCTGGGATTCAAACCTACAACCTTCTGACTGCAGGGGCAACTCCCTAACCACTAGGACAGCAGCTGCTCCCTCTGAAACATTGTTCTCTCAGAGAGCACAGAGCAGCTAAAACAGAACATCTTCAAGTCTGAGGTCGACGGAGTCCACTGTACCGTCCCACAGTCAACTCAGTGACTTCACTGGAGCTCTCAGCCGAGCATGCTTCTCAGTCACCTGCGACACGGCTCCTAAATGAAGCCATTAGGTGGTAGGAGTGTGCAGCAGTCTAGGAAACAGGACACTGTGTGGTCTTTTTGACTGCTGTGAGTCATGCAATGGGATTGCTGGATTTTTTTCGTTCCAGCCTAAATCGTTCCCCAGTCATGGTTCTGTCCAGTCCATATGATTTCCTCAAAGTCAAGGTTACAGATAAAAGGTTACATCCTTGGTCCTCACTGGTGTGAAATGCAGTCAGTTCACCCACACACTCAGTCGTCAGTACAAATCAGTACAAAGCAAATCAAACTGACCCTTTAGGATCCAATGTTCTGGCATATATATTCCAGGGTGATCCGTGAGGATGTCTTGTTAACCACTGCCTGGTCCCTGAAAGAATTCAAGTGATCCTCCTCACCTCATTCACATCTCATGACTGACTGTTCGTCTGTCTGTACATGAAAGTGAATTTGGTGAAAAATCGATGGACTGTTTTCCCCGTTGTTTTACGTTAAACCCCTGGTCAAAGTACACATTGCGCTCATCATAACTCTTTCGGTCTTTACTTAGTAAGACTCACTCTGGGTGAAACAAATTAGCCTCCAAAGGTTTTTGTGTCAGAGTCAGAAAACTTTAATGATCCTGGAGGAAACTATATATACTTCCCTGCACTACTACACACACACCCCTGAAAAATTACATATCCCAGCATGCATGGTTCCTTAAAGGAACAGGCTCTGTAACAGTTTCATATGGAAACATTAAACAGCGACCTTTAAAACGTTTAGCCATCTCACTTACTTTCTATTAGGTAAGACTAATATTAATTACTTTTTTCTATTAACACAACCTCATGCTTTAGAATTTTTTTTGTTACTTAACTCCCCTAATATATATATTTTTTTTTTCAGAAGCTCAGTCAGACTGGATGGTGATCATTGGTGGACTACAATCCACTGATTTTCAGTAGGGTTCTAGTCTGGGTTCTGACTGAGCCTCGTAAGAACGTTCCCCTTTTTCTCGGTCAGACGCTCTGAGGTCAGTTTTACTGTGCATGTTGAGTCAGTGTCATGTTGGAGGTGAAGCGTGACACTGTTTTCCACTTGGCCTGAGTCCCCAAGGAAAGCTCTGTTGAGACTTAATGTGCTTTTTCTTCAAGAATAGCTTTTTCTGCAACCCTCCCATACAAGCCACATATGTGGAGCACTAGTGATATTGTTGTCTCGTGCACACAGTAGCCACTCTTTGCTATAAAATCCCCATAAGCCTCCCTGACTGGTTTCCTCCTTGCTCCAAACTGGAGGGACGGCCCGGTCATGACATATAGGCCATACTCGCACAGTCTTCAGAATATGTGACTCACGCACTCTTTCTCTTATTGCATTGTCTGTATTGTGTGATGCTTCTTTCATTACTTGGTGATGGACTCTCCCCGTGCGCTCCAGAGACTGAAGTTTTGAACATTTCTCCTTATAACTGCTTTGTTTTAGTCTTGGCCTCAGGTTTCAGTAACTGTCAGAGGTTCCTCCCTAAAACAGGTGCATCATACTGAAATCTGTGATTGTATTTATTATATAGTACAATAGATGATTCAGCTAATTAAGCTGCTTCTGAAGGAAACATTGTGCAACAAATTGAACTGAGGTTTGCCAGAGTGAAAAGAACTTTTTTACTTTTGCAAAACTCAGGTTTGTTACTAGTAATTTTCATGAATAAAAACATCATGCCTATAAAAATATGTGGAAAAACTCTGACTCTAAGTTTCTCTAGGACTGAGAATTTTACTCCATGACTGCTTGCATCTGAAATGTTTATTTATGAGAGATGAAGAAAAATCGATGTAGTTTCTCTCTACACCATTTGGGCTTGCGGAGATAATGAATCAGGATGATGATGAAGGGATTTAAGTTTCCGTGACTTGTTTGCCACGTTGGCATTGTTGCTCCAGTACAAATTAAAAGAAGGCACTGGACACCGAAGATATCTTGGTGGATTGACTGCACTAATGATGAAGGTAATATTATTGCAAAATTTGATTTGAGGTTTTTTCTTCAAGGTGGTTGAGGTTAAGGTTACCGGGTCGGAGAGCCCAGCTCGCATCCTCCAGACTCTCCATCCCTCAGTAGCAGAGGAGATTCGGGCGGGGTTGAAGAAACATCAGGCCTCATTAATCAGGGATGGTTTCTGTCGAGCAGCGACTCGGGCAGGGCCATCGTGTAGGTTTGCTCAGTGCAATTTATCACTTTTTTCTTCTGTTTCTCTGTGCAGTTCAAGGTGAACGGCGAATGGTGGACGTGGATTGACTACGAGCGCTTCCAGGAGCTCGTCCAGCGACACGAGGAGAGCGGTGGCACTCAGACCTTCTCGGCTCTGGACTACATGGCCAAGACGCCGAGCTGGGCCCTGTTTGGGGCGAGAGAAAGAGGGTTCAGCCCCTCAGACACACGCTTTCAAAGGAAAAACAAGACCAAAGACATCTCAGGCTGCTGATGGACCTTCCATTGTTCCTCAGTTTTAACGTCTGTATAAGAAATGTTTTATGTAGACTTTCCACAATCTATGGATTTGAAAGCTTGTCTGATACCACTGTGCCCCCAGATCTGGATAGATCTTTGCTTTCATTTTATCTTTTGGTATTTTTTTTTTGTTTTGTTTTGTTTTTGTTTGTTTTTGGTCCATTTGTTTTCTCTCTAAGCCCCCCTCAGGAGCTCAATTAGTGTAGCTTATCATAAATAGCAGTTATCTTCAGTCCAGCTCCACTCATGCCCTCGGTTCAGTCGGTCCTCACCGCAGCTCAAGATTTCCCGTTCCTGCTCTTTTCAGAAATGTCAGCTCTTTGATTTTTCTGGTGCACTCGCCGCTGTGGGGGTCTGCAGTTCAGCCTCACCGTCTCTCTCCCACCTTTGCGCTTAGACTGCTGATCCGGATCCGACCCGCAGCTTCATTCACTCAGTCGCTCAGAGGGTCCTCGGTCCTGTGGGAGCTGCACAGGAAAAATCTATTCCATCATTCTGCCGTTTCATTACAATTTATCAAACACTGGCTTTAACTTCTGTGTGAAATTAAGGGTACTGTGGGTTACATATGGCTTTTGAATTTTTGTAGATAACGTATGAGTCTGTCTCGCTGTTCTGATATGGGTTTTTTGAGGTCTGACGTTAGTTTTACTAAATTTTCCATAAGCCTGTCTTTTTTAGATGATTGAAACATTGTGGGAAATAGGAACCGCATTTTAACTGTTGGTTATAAAGTGATCAGAGTGAATGTAGTGCCTCACTGATGCTGAATAAATTATGTCACAGTTGTTTGTGGGCTGTTTCTGAATGGAGGTGTTTTCTAATACTGAAAAGGGTAAATTAGGTAAATGGCCATGCAGCACGCAAAGACACGGTCAGTAATGCACCGTCCACACCACAGAACCTCTCATCTGTACTGGAGATGCACTGGTGCCCTTAAAGCATTGATCATCTTTAAAGAGGTTCGTTACTTCATTAAATGTTTAACAAACTGATATTTGTTTCAGAGAAAAACATCAGACTCTGTGCCTGATGAAGAAATTCAGACTGACCCTGGGGGTCCAGGGAGCATGGACGCCTGGATGTGTTTCTCTCACGGCGGCTGTGAGCTCGCGTGCTTTGACGGGATCATGAAGGCAGAAGAGTACGACGGCCAGTTTTGGACTCAGACCCAGAACTCAGACACTGTTCTCCCCTTCCTGGTTCTTGAATTGGCTTCTTTATTCGGTTTCTTCAAAATCATGCTGTGACTCATATGCATTGATTCCCTTTGGAAGACTCTTAAGTCTGATGTTTACCAAAGTAGGAATAATGTTCCAGTCCTCTGAGAGAAACAGGTGCCTCCTCTTCAAATCCTCCAGCACCAGTTGATGAAGCTCCTTTGTGGGGAGCTCTTACTTTTTCTGATCCTCTTCGGTCTTCCAGTCTCTGGGGTATAAACAGTGATACACAGGGGACAGACGGGCTCTGTGAAGAGTAACAGGAAGCAGAACAACATCCGGCTCTGTGACCGCTGACAGAAAAGCTATTGATTTCACATGGGCGCTCTCGCCTCGGCGGAAAGGTCTGTCTGCTCGGTTCCCCTCCGAACAGATCTGGGCTAATGTGGTCCACTGTTTGTGGGTCAATGCCAGTACCCCAGGGGAGCATCCCGTCCAGAACATGTCCTCACACGCCCCCTAAAGGCTTTTTGTTCTGATGGTTATTTCCTTGGTGGGTGAGTTTTGCCTCATCAGAGTGCTGTACAGAACGGCTGAGGGCTCTGAATGTGTGCCGGTCCAATTTGAGGCGCGTCTGAGAGTTCTGCGTCTGGTATTAACCGCCTGGGCCCTGAGGGACATTGTTACCAGCTCTCTAACACCACCAGTCCTCTGATCTTTCTTCAGCTCCTGCTGGGCGCTGCGTTAGACTGAGCCCTTCCTCTTACTGCAGTGGAAGAAATGGAAGCTCTTCTGGAGAGATTGGCTGAAAGATGACATTGCCAGCATGTCATGAGTCAATCATTTCATTAAAGACAGAGTATAAGCAACTTCAACATATCCATTTGATATTGTAATTAAATATTTAATATAACCTTTAATAAACTGTAATGTAAAGATGATCACAACAGGTGGTGTTAACTGCAGTGAAAAACAAACGGTACCAAGAACCAAAAATCCAGCAGGATCAAGTCGAGCTGGTACCGTGCAGTGAAAGAGAGACAAATGATGCAACAAGTGCAGACGTTACACAATTTTGGCTAGAAAGAAATAGAGATGTGTAGTTTTGAGTGTACGTCTATTAAAATAGTATTCATTAGTGTGCTTGCTCAAGCACACAGCAGCCAAAGGCTAATGAATACCATTTAAATATTATTCCTTAGCCTTTGGCTGCTGTGTGCTTCCAGAGCAAGCACACTATTGTTCTTCTTAAGTTTTATCTGTATCGTCTTTATCTTCCTTCCGTTCACCTGTTTTTTGCACGCTGCTCCTCACAGAGCTTTCGAGATAGAGACACTGTTCAAACTCTGAAACGTCGGGCCCGATCTGGAACAGCGTGCTTGTTCACAGCTTTTTGCTACTTCTTGTTGTTTGTTCGTTATTCCACTTTTTCCGGCGAAAAAATGTGGCAAAAGTATTGGCACCCTGAACTTTCAGATAGTCCTGATCGGACACGCTTCATCCGAAACCCACCAAACTTAATGTGAGACCTCAGGCCGACTTCCCCGACACACAAACTCGGTCGGTGATGACCTGCACTCGTCTCTTCCTTTTCTTTCACTCATCCCTTTTTCCCCCCATTCACATGTACATGTGAGACCTCAGGCCACGCCCTCACAGACACACCTGTTTAACCTGAACAATATGGCCAAAAGTATTGGGACACACACACACACACACACACACACACATATTAATGCTACGGTAATGCTAAAGTTATGTTAATGCTAATGTTAGGTTAATGTTATGCTAATGTTATGATAATGTTAATGCTAATGCTATGCTAATGTTAATGCTAATGCTATGCTAACGTTAATGCTAATGCTAACGCTAATGCTGTGTTCTGCATTTGCGCAAGCACACTACATTTTCTCTGTGGAAATGCAGTCTATTTTTTACGATTCTTTAGTTTTTATTCTTATACTATAATATTCTTATTATAGTTATATTGGAAATATGGGCATGGTTCCAACATCAAAATGTCCATTTAAGATTACTTAGTAGTGATCATTTAAAAAAATCAATTTTTGTGGTTGAGTCACCTCTGTAAAATGTGGGTGGAATGAAGACGGTCGAGTTTCCTTTTAAATGAGTGTCAGAGAGAGAGTCTGTGATGTCACAGATGTGGGGGCCGGAAATGGATGAAAAAACACAAACAGACTTCAGGACACTAAAGCTCAGGTCAGTTTAAAAAAGTCTCACTGTTGTGGTTTAAAAATAATCAGCCCATGAATGTGGCTACATGTGAGTTCATTCGTCCTTAACCATAAGTGGCTTGGTTACAGCTGGCACACCGTTGCCCCCCCCCCCCCCCAATGACACAGTGGCAGTCATTAGAGTGCAGTTCAAATCTTGGTATGAAAATTTTTTTCATTCCTTTTTTTTCTTTAAGGCAAATGTTTTTTGACTATAAAACCACTGACTTTCTTCACACACTGGTTTTATAGCAACCATGCAAAAACACCACGTTTTCTTGCAGAAATACATCTAATTATTAATCTAGCAAAGAACAAAATGTGTTTTGTCCCTAAAAGCATGGATACTGTTCTACCCTTGTTTTAATATCCTGCAGTGTAAAGTGTGTGACTGCTCTGATGGCGGTTCCTGCCAGAGTTCGGTGCCGAGCTCAGGATCCAGAACTGGTGACGAGAGGCAGACTGCACTGGGATGGCAGGAGCCTCCAGTCTCATTAACTTTTGTCTGAGTTCCAGTTCTGATCCCCATCGGCTCTGTGTCCGCTGAACAACACAGAACTCCACATCCGAGCCTCACCGCTCAGAGAGAAGCCTGGTGGATGGTAGAGTCTCTTCAGAGGGAGAGCTGGACAGAAAGGAGTCCTGGACAGACACCATGGTCTTCTATGCTTAGACACTGCTTAAAATGTTCAGAAAGTAGAAGATCAGAGATTTTTTCCTGACTGATACTGGCTTCCTTCACAAAAATAACAACTCATTCCCATTATTGCACTTGTTGACTGTTTTCAAGAAGACCGCTTTGCTCCTGAAGAGGCCTGTAACTATCAAAACCAGAAAGAAGTATCCATTACTGCAAAACAGGTGAGGAGGTCAAGAGTGACCGGTTAGTTTCCCCAGTCTTCCACTCTGGATTCTTCTTCTGATTATCTTCATTTTTCAGTGTGATTTTGTCTCCTGTTTGTTTTATTACACATTTTAAGTGAACATTTGTTGTCTTGTGGATTTTGTTTCTTGATTTTGCTCATATTGCCATGGCCACAACGTTGAAGATGAACATCGAAGACCCAGTCAGCACTGTTGACACTTCTGTTCTTTGCATTTCTAGTATATGCTAGTAGTATTCTAGTTTATACCATAGAGGAACCATTTCAGTTCCACAGGGGACCAATTTTGAGAAGCAGAATTGTGAAAAAGGTTCACAGAGGTTTCCTGTAATTTAATGTTTCTTTACCAGTTTGCGTTCTTCTGAGAACCTCTTTGTGGAAGTTTTTAAACTTTGAAAAAGTTCTTCATACTCACATGTCTCATTTACTAAAATGGTTCCTTTAAGAACCATCCTTAGGAAGGTTCTGTATGGAAACAAAAATGGTGATTCTATGGCATCATGCAAAGGACCCTGGCTGGCATGTCTAGTCGTTGCCGCTCTGCAGGTCCTCTAATACCAGAAACATCTCGTACCAGCCCACAAGTGTGTGAGGATGTGTCCTTGGGCATTAGGTCTAATGATGCTTGAAACGAGTGTTAAAAACTGGGCAGATCTGTTTCTGAGCGTTTGGGGGGGGGGGCGTGTTAGGACGGCGCTCCAGTCTCCAGCGTGTTCAGCTGCTGCTCTCCATCTGCTCAGCTCTTCAACATGGCTGCACCTTAATTCCACTGATAAGGTTCCAGGCCAAGGTTAGAGGCTTCAGCCTATCTCTAACCATCCTCACCGTTCAGCTGTGTGATCACATGAGCCCGGCAGGAGTCTGTGGCGGTTCTGCTTGTGAGAGCGGAAGAGAGAGAACTGGGCTTTTTGTCAAACCAACAGATTCGGCAAGTGGTGCCAAAGCGATGGCCGGCGTCTGCCAAATAGGAAATAGCTGCAAATGACAGTAGAGGTCTCAGAAAGCCCTGCTTGATGCAAGACTGCACTGTAACATCACAACAGATTGTGCTAGATCTCATCCCACAGAGGGAGCATCCGAGTAAATGTGAATCTATACGCGCATTAACATTAAACGACTGATTTAATCCATTGCTACCAAAGCAGAGACAAAGAATCCTCAGAGTTTACTGGTTCATCACACCAGCAGCTCATAGGGTCGAATTAATTGTACTAGTTTGTTCATATGTGGCTGAGGAATCACGGCACACAGCAACAGACTGACTATAAAAGCATGCCACGTCACTGGAGACGCATTGGAAACAACTGAAATGCTGGGTGTCAGAGGTCATATCTCACTGCCCACTTTGTGATCAGATCACTTAAAACAGATCTGAACCCAAGAAAGTGAAGCGTGAATTCCAACCTGACAGTTCTTGATACTTCTACACAGACTGGAGATGTAATCTATACATTCTAGAGCAGTCCTGAGGGAGCATAGGAAAGTGTTGAAAAAGTGTAATCTGTTGAAAAAATCATGTCTGTTTCAGGTTTAGACCATACTGACTATGTTGAGGATGCAAAAATATTTTCGTGAGTGATGCAGACTGGCAGCCTGTGCACGGCCAGAGGTGGACAGAACGAGTTCTGGCAGTTCTGTTCTAAATACTGTTCTAAGATTTGTACATTTCAGTTTTCATTTGGGAAAACTTTTACTGAAGTACTCACTCTCATCGTTCTCTTTTGGTGAAGTTCTGGTCATTACAGCACTTTGGCTGCTTTGCTGTTGCCAAAACCTTTCAGCTTTCGAGTCATTTTTAGTTTAGATTATTTTAGTGGTTCTCGTCCTTCTAACACACCTTATGAGTGATTTGCCCACTTCCAGCCCCTTATTGAGGTGTAGGGAGTGTTAAAACAGGGAAAGAGCTAGTGTGCAGAGTAGAGACACACTGTTTTAGATCAAAAGTATTATCAAAAGAGTATAATATGGATTAACAGGCTTTGTGTTATTTCATTGCTTTTGCTTCAGTGTGGGCTAACCTAACCTTTCGGCACTAGAAGATCTGAAAATACTCCAGTCCTCCAATCCAAAAACGTTGGTAAACTCAAGACGGCGGCAGTAAGAAAAAGAACATTTCAACAATAACTCCTCCTGTTTCCTTTTAACTTTTAATAGAAAACCATCAAGTAAAACATTGACCATTTATTAGTGCTCCTTGTGGAAAAAAAGCAGGTCACTTTTTATAATGTCTCAAATGTTTCATATGGCATCTTAAACGCTGCCAGCTAAGACTCAATCAATTAGCAGAAAAAAAGCTGACCAACGTATTGATTTCTTTTTTTTTTACGTTTTGAAGAAATAATAAATGTGAGCATTTAATCATAATAAGCCCTGTGAACGGTGTATAATCCATCTTAATACACACAAACAAAATGGAAAACAGCTAAATGTAGCGAGTCTGGGCTCCACTGCATGTCTGCCAGAAGAGAACAATAGAAAAGCTTTGATTCTCAATTACACTCTGTTCGCTCTGTTTCCTCATCGGCTGACTGTTCAACATCCATTCCTCTGGTAGATTTACAAACACAGCCTCTATTCATGTGCCGATAAATAGTATATGTAGATAGATAACTGAAATCTGTGATTATGGATGAGCTGTTTCCTCATAGATGCCCTTATTAAATCACACTCCTGCTGTACATCAGTGAACGAGAATGAGAATTTGTTCAGGGACAGACATGATAGAAATTATTTTACTTCTGATTTTATTTTAACTCATCACTGACATCACAGAACATTAAGAACAGTTTCCTCTCACAACATTTGCATTACAAACATTGCTTACCTAGCTAATTAACTCACTGGGGGTCGCCCAGCCAAGAGAAAAATACAGAAACACACGCCCAACCGACCACATATGACTTTTGGTCACTCTGAAGTGGCCGAGTGCAAACCCTGAAGACCGTTCTAGCATTCCACCGATTCATCCATCAGATGGCCACATAATGAAGCATGATTCATCTCTCAAAAGAACATGGTTGCAGTGTGTTCATCCCACTCCAGCCGACACTTGGTCCTGCGAGTGGTGATCTTAGGCTTGTAGCGGTTCCTCAGCCGTGAAAACCCCAGAAAATGACCGTGTTAAGCAGGAGGGATGGCAGACAGGTAAACAATGCCAAAATGTGTGACTGTATTGTAGCAAACAGCTGCTTAAGTTACAATTCAGTGAAACTGACATTGGTCCTAGACAGTAGGCTACATCACTGGCAGCCTCTGGCTTTTCCTCACAGGAGGCTAGGCTAGCAATCGAACAACTAACTAACAAACTCCAGTCCACAAATCACCAGCTGACTTAATAATACGGGTTTTTACCTCCTTCTGGTCAGGACTTGTTTTCTATTTGCAAGCGGTTGGTCTCAACCAACAATTAAAAAGTGTTGTCTGTCCACCTCTTCTCATGTCTGATGTCTCCACAGTTCAGTTAGCAAGCATTTAGTTAGCACTAGCGACTGCGCTAACAAACATACAGCAAATAGTGAAGGTTTGGTAGAGAAAGCGGGTTGGGTAATACCAAGTATTCGGCAAAGGGGGGTGGGCGTTACATTACCAGATGATTAAACATGCAACTATTTTGCTGGCAATAATTGAAATGATTAAAGAAAATCAACAAGCTATTTATGCAGCTGGGCAGAAATGTTATGAACCACGACTGTGTCAAAGTCACTGAACTTTTCCAAGTGACCCATGTACGGATGTTTGTCTATGGAGATTGCGAGGCCATACACTTGATTTTACGTGTGTTAACAATAAGTGTAGCCAAACCACCTAAACACAATAATTAAGAGAAGTTGACTTCTCTTTGGCCATAGTTTATCAGTATAAGTAGGATTTATTTACTGAAGGTAGCTAAGGCAAATGAATGTCACTTTAGCTTTAGAACTCTCATTTATCACATTGCGGTGCTACCTAGTGCCTAAACAGGTCAACTACATGACACCTTTAAAAAAAAAAAAAAACAAATGTGCCTCCACTGAGGGTAATCTGAATCAAGCTGACTCAATCTTTGTACACAGATAATTTGATTGGACAAAGAAGAAATGCTAAAGATAAAATGTTTGTATTCAGGGGCCACCAAAACAAAAGGCCACCAAAATCCTGGACAGGATGATGCATCATAAACAGCTGAGGACCTGGGAGATCAGGTGATCTCCAGCTTTCGACCTGTCCTTAGATCTTTTTTCAAGCTGTCATCTCTAAAATATGTCCCTGGTCCACTGGGATTTTAGATTAGCGCTAAACATTATGTACGGTTATTCTAATAGCAGTTGTACTTTAGAGACTAAAGAGATAGTTCTGCCACCGTGGATCTGTAAGCATCTGTCAACATGTACAGTCTTCCTCACTGGCGCTTGGATGGAAACTGCATGTTCTTGGGTCCGATCAGTCTGGCAGGCCTGCAGCGGGGTGGCCTTGGCACTGTTGCTGAATGTAGTTAAAGCTGCCTGCAGGCTACTTTACTTGACAAATACGAATTTTTAGAAAATTGTGATGCGTAGCAGAATGCCATGTTTAGATCTAAACATCTGATTCTCCATGTTAATGCCAATCCAAAAGAGGGCTCCTGTGAGAGTCAGAGAGGGGAGGAAGTTGCAGATGTCCGGTGCTTTCAGGTGCAGGGAGCGACGGTTCGTGCTGCTGGTCTCTGCGTGAGTGAGCCCATCAGGCCTGAGGAGTTCTGAGAATAATCCACAGTCTGGAGACGCTGCAGGTGGAGCGGGATGGAGAAGGACAGCCAGATGTGCCTGCTGAGACTGTAGAATGCTGAAACGCGGCCCCATTCTCCACAGGGTTTCACACTGTGACAGACATTCGAACGGCTCGCCTGGAAAAGTAGGTCACCACCGACATCATTACCACCCTCAGTGCACAAACCGTGTCTCCTCGCAAGGGTAGTAGAACCTTTCCCTTGACGTGCACACGCCTAAGTGATCCTGTCTGTGCCCTCTGTCCGCGTAGTGAATGCCATTTCCACGGTTTAATATGAAAAGTGTCAAACTGCTTGTAGTGATGGACCTGCTTTGTATGCTGTGTTTGGAGCAGCATGTAAAAGGTTTGCATATAAAAATTTTTTACGAGAGAATGAAATGTTATAGAGAATGGAGGAAGTGTTTGATTTGATTATTCAAGGCGTGTAGCTCAGTAGAGGAGAAACGACTGTCTGGTCGTCCTCATCAGAGCGTGTCGTTCTCAACAGCAGCCTGGTTCGTTTTCGCGCTGAGTCCGAACGAGCCCAGGGACGGCCTTGCTCTAACAAAGATCCACAGTTTCGTTAGTGCGTGTCTGCATGCTCGGTGAAATGTTGGTCACGACTTGATGAGCCACAACCGAGGGGTTGAAAAAGTAATAGAGAACTCTGCACCTGCCTGTCATCCATCTAGTTTATCTCCTAGCTGACAACATCCCATAAAACCCCTCCTCTCCACGGCTTCAGCTGCAGCAATCAGCCCCCCCTCCTCAGGGGCCCAGAAATCCTAATTAATGATGGTTATATATTTAACATATATTTACATATTTCACACTCACCTTTATCTGAAACAGCTTATAGTATTGGAAAAGCATGCTGTTTTCTATTCCTGTGAGTTCTACTGGAATCAGACTCATGACCTTGGTGCTCATGAACTGGAATTGTTTTCACCAACACCAGATACACCAGCAGTGATTTAACAGTGATTTAAGGTGTAGAAGGTTTTTTATCAGCGAGAAATCAACAAACCACTGTTTCTTTTAAGATTTCTTTGGTTGTAAACAGATAGGAAGTGGACTGGGAGCGCCTCATGAGCTCAGGATCTCTGAACTTATTTTATTGTTTGTTTATTTGATGCGGTATCAGAACAGGGTTCAGGGGTGTGTTGGTGGTCACATTATTCTTACAGGATTCTGTTCAGTGGCTCCAGGTTGCCCTACTTTACTAATGAGAATGAATGAATCCTGCTCTTCCGGTAATTTCTTTATAGCAGAGTCTTGGCTCAGGCAGCATCTCAGTCATGCACTACATCCCAAACAGACTGACTGGAAGGGCTGTGAAAGGTTCTGCTGATTTACCCTGGCTGTACTTCTGGACACTCTTCCTGTTCAAGCCAAACCTGTTTTCCCTTGACAGAATTTCCAATTTTAGCAGTTTAATACGAGGGATAATCCTGTATTAAAATGTTCCCCTCCTGTGACTGGAATGTCACTAAACTTGAGTTTTGTGTCTGAGGAAATGTGGAAAGTACTTTACTGTGTGTGTTTGTGTGGGTGTGTGTGTGTGTGTGTGTGTGTGTGTGTGTGTGTGTGTGTGTGTCCTCAGTATCAGCAGTTGGTAGAAACTTTTAGGGCTTAATGTTTGGGTCAGATAATCCTGTTCGACTCTGCATGACCGGTGAGGTCTGAAGAAAAATCCAGCAAAGTGTGTGTGAGGGATTCACCGGTTCAGTGTGTGTGCAAGAGTGGATCTGTGTGTGTGTGTGTGTGTGTGTGTGTGTGTGTGTGTGTGTCTGTGTGCGTAAGCTGCAGGAAGCGTTTAGAACACAATGAGGATGAGAAGTGA
>JBBIGA010150207.1:0-18800 GCA_037576975.1 Alestes dentex | reverse complement strand
GTCTTTAAATGTAACTTTATGAGCTCATGAACAGCTAATGTGTAAATACACACATGCGCGCGCGCACACACACACACACCCTTGTATTCTACCTCCTGGGAAAACATCCATCGCCTCGTTGTCCTCCGACTCATCAGCAAGTGCTTGATTGTAATTAATTAGCTCATTTGTTTATGCAAATGTCTGCAATTAAGTCATATTGTTTGCTAAAGAGATCATTTTCCAAATCAGGGGAAAGATGTCCCATATCCGAGCGTAAGCCGTGTTCGTCTAATTAGGTGCATTAGTCTAAATTTGTAATTAACAGAGCATAATTAGGCGGGAGGACGCGGCTCTGAGTCAGGGATGCAGTTGTGAGGAGAAATGATGGCCAAAAAAGCAAAAAGAGACCAGCAATCCTACTATCAAACTGTGGCAGAAGAGTCTGGAGAAGTTCAAT
Organism: Alestes dentex; assembly: GCA_037576975.1. Lineage (NCBI taxonomy): Eukaryota > Metazoa > Chordata > Actinopteri > Characiformes > Alestidae > Alestes > Alestes dentex. The sequence goes on along the minus strand of JBBIGA010150207.1, from coordinate 18,361 downwards.
AAAAAAAAAAAACGATAAAATCAAACTGGGCTCTGAGCTCTTTCAGGGCTTATTACAGTTGTTGCCAATGTTTCAGTTACTTCGCACACACGGCTGTGTTGCTGACACCAACCCAAATACAGGCTAATAATACTTAACAGAGACTACTGATACTCAGTAATGAAAAGTGTGTGTGTGTTTGTGTGTGGTGTTAACTCTTTAATCAGACCGAATTCTGACATTACCTCACATTTGATGAGGATAAAAGAAAAATATAAGAGAAACTTTAAAAGAAAACTTTTTGAAAGGTATAAAGTTTCATTTTAAGTGCAATAAAGGTCAAACTCCATACAAACTGTCTCTATAGTGACAGAAAAACAAGCAAATGCTGACATGGGATTTTATCGGTCCCCACATTTCATAGTAATTCAGGTCCTCATATTTCATAGGTCCCCATTTCATAGGCCCTCATATCACAGGTCTCCAGGTCTCCATATTTCATAGGTCTCCAAATTTAATAGGTCCCTATATTCCATACATCCCCATCTAATTGGTCTCCAGGTCCAAACATTTCATAGGTCCCCATGTTCCATAGGTCTGCCGGACTCCAAACTTCATTGGTCCCCATTTGTTGTTGTTTTTTGCCTAATGAGCCTGAAGTTATATTTATGTGCTCAGATTATGTCCTCATATGTCCTTTTGTGGACAAACAAAACATTATATTTGGCAGTATTCGGTGTATATACAGTGTAGAAAGAATGAGAGAATTCTGTGTTTGGAACCATTCGGTTACTCAGGATAAAATAAAGTTTATGGGCAGACATAAAAAAAGAGTAAAAATGTGTGTGTACATTTGTGCGTGTGTGCGTGTGTGTGTGTGTGTGCCTACAAAGAGAGAGAAAGTGAAAGAATGTTTGGGGTCATACTGGTGGAGCATTAAAGGGTTAAATCTCTTTCATTATTACTCTTGGAATCGGCCTAAGGGGATGCAAGTATAAATGATTAGAGAATAAGACAGAGAAGAGAGAGGAGGAATGAGAAAGATGAAGTGAGATGAAGACAGAGGAGAAAGGGAGCAAGAGAGAGATAGAGAGAAGGAAAGAGAGAGAGAGAGAGAGAAAAATCTCAGAGCAGACTCATATAAATCATAACAATCATAACCCCGGGACACTTCATGACAAAGAGGGGGTAGAGAGAGGGTGGGAGAGGGAGAGGGAGAGGGAGAGGGAGGGAGGGAGGGAGAGAGAGAGAGAGAGAGAGAGGGAGAGGGCACAGAGACAGAGAGGGGACAGTATGAGACACAAGAACACAAAAATGTGATTATTTAAGCTTACAGGTTGATACAGGTTGTCTTACTGAGTGGTGTGCATGACCATACACTGGCTTTTCATGTCCATAAATTAATACTAGAGGTGAATGCATGCGTTTTAAAAGCACCTGTAAGAACTGCTTTATGTTCATAATGTCTATTCTTGTATTCATTGTACTGCTGCACCATATGTTGTATATATGTCACCTGTTACAGTCTACTAGGAGACATTCAAGTAAGAATTTCTTTCTATTTCTACCTGCACACGATACAAATCACACAGTCTTAAAGATGCACTCCAGTATAAAGCATGACATCATTTTAATTTTCAAAGGACTACTATTATTTTAACAAAAATCAAATAAAAAAAAACCTAGATAAATGAGTATCACACTTTGCTGTGAGTGGGGGGTGGGGTGTTGGATTAGGATCATGTCAAATGACTTATTTTCCAAGTGCATCATGTAAAGGAGAGCAAGTGATTTTTAGCTTGCCGAAAGATTCCTTATTGTAACAAGGAATGTTAGGTAAAATCCAACATTTAAAATGCTAAGCAAAATTTTGAGTATTAGACAAACTTCATAGTTTTTTTAAAATACTGGATGTTAGGCAAAATTTAGAATGTTAGGTAAAATCTGAATGCTAGGGAAAATGTATTATGTTAGACAAAAGTCAAAATGCTAGGCAAAAAGAGTATTAGGTAAAATATTGAATAGTAGGAAAAGTTTAGAATATTAGTCATAATTCAATATGCTATGCAGAAATCAAAACATAGGGTAAAATTTATAACATTGGATAACATTGAGAATGTTCTGTAAAATTCAGAACAAATTCAGAATAATAAATGTTCGTCTGGTGGTGACTGCACTACTTGTCATTCAGTAAGCTTCTGTAATAGCTCTTCATTGAGGTGATGACTGACCAAGGGAGGGCGGCGGACGACGCCATCACGCTGTAATTGGTTTTTAGTTTTAATTTCTTTGTGTTTAACACAAATAGGATAGTTCTATTAGCGCTGAGTGGGCTGCGCTAATAAGTTTCTATGACCTGCAGGAATTCCTAATCATCAATTCGAGCATAGGTCTAATGACCTCCTAATCTCATACACTTATTAGGAACATCAGTCTCTCTCTCTCACTCTCTGCCCCCCCCCCCCTTTCTCTTTCTCTATGCCCTCCCACCTTCTTGTCTCTCTTAAGGAAAGCTAATTAAAATAGCCATTTGGCAGCCCAACATCCTAATTGCTATTCCCATCAATGCGAGTCGATCGGGAGGGGATAGAGAGAGTGGGAATAAGAAAAGATGAGTGAGAGAAAGATTGATAATGAGATAATGAGTCATTAGAAGCATACATTAGTGTCTACAGCCATGCCTAATGCTCTCTCAATCAGTTTTAGCTCTCTTCTTTCTCTCACTCTCTTCATCTTATTGCCCTGTCTGTCCATCTCTCTGTCAATCTGGCCATCTCTCCTCTTGCATTTGATGAGGAGGAGGGGCTTCTACAGGGTAGAAGAGATTTCCTCCAAAGCAAAATAAAACTGATTGTTTTTTAAATAAATGGTAAATTAATCTTTGTCTTCAAGCATAATCATTCTGTTTCAGGCGCTCCTGCTGAAAGATTAATCATGGGAGCCTATCGAAGATGTATCTGTTGCTCCACCTGCTGGTTAAATACCATCACATCCTCTGATGTTAGTAAATATTGCTGACCACAGACACATTCTTTGTCCTCAAACCAGGTTTGTATTTGATTGTAATTCAGTCATATTGCTTTGTGTGCTCTGAAAACAGACAAAACAAAAACCAAAAAAAAAAAAGTCCATTTGCTGCATTGTACGAGATAGGAATAAATGAGATAATCACCAAATTATTCAGTGATCACAGATCTTATCCGGCCCACTGCATGATTACATCACCCCAGGGCGAGCCAGTCTGTTTACTGAACAGATGATCCTGACTGCTTTTTTTCCCCCTACAATTACTCTCGTTTCTAGCATTATGCAAAAAGGGAATTAGTGGAAACTTTAATGATTCCAGGAAGTGGTCTGTGCCTAATCATCAGCACTCATGCAGTTCGGTTTTAGAAGGGAATTCTTAGAGGGGCAGAGCTCTATTTAGAGAAAGAGAGGAAGATTGTGAATGCTAAATGTATTACAGAAGTGAGTTTGTTGTTAATTTGGCACTATAATTATCGCTGTGGAAACTGGGAAGAAAGTAACAAGAAATTAAGAAATGTCTGTCCTTTTTTTCACTAAAAATCTAAAAGGCAGATTTTTCCAGATCAGTTTTCTAGTTGACAAGTCTAAGAAGCTCAGTAAGTTTTCCTTTTGCCTGCCCTTGGCTTTGCAATCATGTAGTCCTTAGTCTCTTTCAACATATTAGCATTTTCCTTTTGAACTTGTTGTTCTCTTATTGCTACAGTCTTTCATTGTCTTCGTGTCTTTCCTACATGTTAGTGCCCAGAGTAGCCTGACAAACCCTACCAGGGCCAGAAGTGGCAGAGCTAGCAAGAACACTGCTACATCTAGGCTGTAGTAAGAGTAAAAAGGCATGCTATAGGTTTCTGTGCGCAGGTTGGGCGCCCCCTTATGTCGAATGACGTACTTGATCCAGAACGCGGCTTTATTCAAAGGGTGTTCAGGCCTATCTAGGTGCAGGAGGGAAAGCTTCTGCATGTTAAGGTGGTAAAACAGATTATCTAAGATGTCTTGTAGCACCTCCAGGAAACCTTCAGCCGTGAGCATGGCAGCATCTAGCACATGAGCAGCACCGCGAGCCTCTAGTCGCACCATGTTATCCACCTGGTCAAAGGCAGTCCTAGCACCGGTACCCCATGGTCGATGGCCCCATACAGGCCATTGGTGCCACCATGCGCCACAAAGGCACGGGTCTTGGGGTGACCCAGAAGGTCACTCTGCAGCATCCAGTGCACTAGCAATGTGTTCTTGCCCAGTGTGGATGGCTTCTCTCCCACAAATCTCCGTATTACCTTCTGAGGGAGCTAGGCAAATGCCAGAGCAATAGCTTCTGTCACTTCCTTTGGCAAAGCAGTGATCAAGGTACCCAGAGACATCACAACTACTCCAAATTCACCAGAGGTTTGCATCAAGGCCTCCAGCTCAGCGGGTAATTCTCGGACCGGGTGGCACTGAAACCCTCCAATGTAGACCAGGTTGGGCATGGTGGGATGTGGGAACTCAAACACAAAGTCTCCTTGCATTAGCCAAAGGTCAGCAGCATGCTGCATAGCTGGGATGTTGTCGTCTGGAGGGAAATGACGGTGCAGAAGGTCATGATAAATAGGCAGAATCAGCCAGTGTTCCCGAAGTAGGTTCAAACAGTAGTGCAGAATGTTGCGTGTTCTCTCCAGCAGTCCCATGTGGTCTGTCAACCCGGTACCACGCACAGGTACATAGGAGATAGGCGAGGGTGCAATGGAGAAGTGTCCCTCACCAAATGTGGTCCAGCGCACATTGTAGACCAACGGTAGCTTAAGATAATGTGCCAAAATTGTGCGTGCGGGCATCCCAGGGTCAGTTAGCATTAAGTCATATTGTGCATCACTTAGTTGAGCCATCAGCCTCTTGTCCTCCAGCATGGTGGTCAGTAATCCACAGGTGAGTCTATGGGCCACCTGCAGCATTCGGGTGAGCTCTGACACCTGGGCCAGAAATCGCATTATGGGACCCTTCCTGCGACCATCCAGAACATTGCGCACAGCGGTGCCGAATAAGTCCATACTACCTTCCTTGACAGAGATGGAGGTGTAGTAAAGTGAATCCTCCTGCACAAACCAGCTCTTAGACTGCCGGATTACACTCAGCTGGTGTCCACGGGAGTGGAGCTCTTTCACCAGCACCTGCGGGAAAATGAATATGAATACGACAGTACGACTCTGCTGAACAATATGACAGTATGATTATGCTGATTATTGTAGTGAGGTGTTTCTAATTCAAATCCCAGACTCAGCACACTATTTCTTCTTCATGCATATAGTCATTTTCAAACCCTTCATGTGCTGACTGAATCATGACAGAGCAGAATGCTCAGGACTGACATTGAGGCAAGAAATCCTATTTGTATTTCCACTGCAGTCTAGATTCTCATTCAGTGAGACTCTCATGCCATATACTCATTCAGTTGTACCTCCATGTTCACCCAGTGGCTGCCTTCCATGGGAAACACCAAAATCTTGCCACCATGGCAACCACAGAGCAGAGTGAGGAAGAAAGGTACGAGGAAGAAGGTTGCACCACATCCCTTGACTTCTGTTCCTTTGAGCAACAAAACACATGTAGGTTAATTTTGGGTAGAACATAAAATGGCTATTTTAATCTTGTTCCTATCACCACAGAAAACAAATTTGAGTTATTAAGTTTCTTGACAAAGCACCATTTTACATCAAACCACTAAATATCATTGTTTATATCTAAACTATCTGAACAATTGAATTGATGAAATTATATTCTAATTGGTCATGCTAACTGTTTTTTTAATGATCTTTTAGCCTCCATTTATTGTGAGCCACAACGGTACTTCTGTCTGAACTACATCTTCTGACAAGTTACTAATGAAACTGCTGTAATTGTTAGTAACAATACCATTGTTCCACAACGACTAGATCAGACAATTAGACTTGCTAATCAAATCTGCTTGTTTTGCCTTTCAATCACTTACCAGAAAGTATTCAGCTAGTGGGAAGCACTGGCTGTTCCTCACCATGCAGTGCTTATTTTTGCAGTAAGAGTGTTGAATAAATCTGAACTTGGCAATAGCAGGCAAAGGGGAGGAAACAGCTAGATTAGGCCTACATGTACAGCGCAATCCCATTGCTGAGTGAACTGACCTCTTTTGTTGTGAAATCCTGCTTTACACTGCTGACACTTTGTATCACTCAAATCAAAATGGCTTGGTGGAACAATAATCACAAATGGAACCTTTAAGGGTTTTTTCACATACAAATTTTTCAAATGTTGTTCAGAGTGGGTTTGGTGTGAAATGGTTAATTGTTGAAAAACTTACCAGTTTCTTTACAGAAGTGGTGACTGGAACCAGGGTTCACAATGCCTAAAACACAAATACAGACCTTTTATTTACTGTCCAACCCCCCCAGTGAACCTACACGTTCTCTGAGTATTTTATATCACATGTACATAGTGTATGTATTACATGTAGAAACACTGAGCCACAAAAAAGAAGGTTCTGATGTATGCCCTTCTGACTGTGCCATGACCATCTGCTGCTTGTTCTGCATTGACGTTTAGTCATGACTGAGCACTGTGGGATCCCATTCGCCTGAAGGGCCCCTGGCAACTGGTCTTCTCTAAGACTGAGGAGTGATGAATTGTATACTAAAAGATGCCAGAAATTGTACACTTCTAACAGCAGTCTAATATTCTACATATTCAATGACTCCATGTTGTCCTATGTCTTGTAGCTTGCTCTAAGTTTTCATACATGTTGTGATTTACATTAACAGGATTTAGCAGATGCTTTTATCCAACTACAGGGGGCAGTCTCCCTGGAGCAACTTGAGGTTAAGGGTCTTGCTCAGGAATCCAGTGGTGGTATGCTGAAGGTAATATTCGGAACCATGACCTCTTGGTCCAGAGGCAAGTATACTACCGACTAGGCCCCCACTGTTGTTACTACTGTGCACAATGGAAGTGATGACAGAAAGAGAACTAAATAATGTGGTATATCCTGTCATGGGTATATACAGTATATGACTGAGAAAAGACTTGCATCTGTATTTATCTTTGTAAAAGGCATGGCAAAAAACATGCATCCTGTCAGACAAGTTCACTGCTGTTGGTCTACAGTTTTCCTCTTTAGATTATTTGGAATCATCTCGCTAGTAATAAAGTGAACGAACTTGTACTTGTATCTTTTTAGTATGTGTATAATTCTGAAGGGAACCATCAGGGCCTATATAAAAGTGTAATGATTTCTGGGGGCCTAAAATATGTCTTAATATTTTACTTACATGTTTGTGTTTAACTATTGCAAGTGTTAATAAGTTTTTCAAACAAACAGGTTAAATGTTTAAAACACCCAAAGTAAAATAGATATCCATCCAAAACCAATAAGAATTACATTCTCTGTGGCATCTAGGTAGAAGTAGCTGAGCAAGCTCTCCCTTTGTTCAGGCTTTCAGAACAAGGACTGAGGTCCTACCATGTCAGATTGACCACCAACACAAGTAGGAAGAGGAATCAACCAATCACGTTCCAATTTAGAATGGGTGGGAAGAGTTTTATTGAGGAGAATATCACTTTAGTCTTTCTGGAAGTTCCATGTATGTCCCTGACTGTGAATACGAGTGACTGCCAAACCAGTGGATTTGTGTCAGATGGTTGGGGGGCGCCCGGTCACACCTGGGGCGGATGGATGGCGTCTTTGGACGACTGTCGACCTGCCCCCTTGGGAGGGTTGCTGCCTGGCGTGGCATGGACTTCCCTGGTAGGCCTGCAGGATGCCTGTCTGGGGGGCAGGTGGCTGCCGGGCGCTGGGGGATCGGGTTGCGCGCTCTGTCTGCGCCTGCGGGGCCGGCTCCTGGCAGGTTGGATACGCTGTTGCCGCTGGCCTTCGAGGGCTCCTATTCCACGGTCACGGGGGGGCCCATGTCTGGGGCCCTCCCCCTCTGCCACTTGGGGTTGGCGCATGGACGGGGTCCCCTGGCCTCCAGTGGGGCTGCTGGGTCTCTGCGGCCTCCGGGCTTCCTCGCCCTCCATGGGACGCTGGGGTGGCGTGGTTGTGACCCCTTGCCCTCATTACAAAACATTCCAAGACAAACTCGGACACTACATGTGCACTCACGTGTACACATAGACATACACAGGCGGTTGGATGCATACGTGCACGCACATACACATGCACACACTTCCACACATATACATACATGTACACACACACACACACACACACACACACACTCACGCATACACATATGCATACATATAGGTAGTCAGGCTGCATACGTCCACTGCTACTGAAATCCCCATAGTGTTGGCACATATGAACATTAATACAGATGATTCAATCAAATGTTAACTATTAAGCATGCCTTCACATTTTAAAGACATATTTTGGAGAAATTTTAGGCAAGCAGTACTACTTGTCCTGCAGGCCAATGCAAATGCAAGTGTGGATAAATAACCTGGCCATGTAAAAGACTAAAGCACTAGTGAAAGTGATCATTCGTGAACACACCCTGGCTAACTGGTTATACCTATAACGGCTGTGTGCATCAATTGATGCAGTGCCCAGTTTCGCACAAGACGCTTCCTGATACGATGCTGCTGCAGTGTTCGGACGTTTAGTCCTTCTGCCTGCCGGCAGACATCCACGCAAGCTGCTAGTGAGAGCCGGCTCTTCAGAGAGCCAGCTCTTGTGGCACTTATATGGATAAATAACCTGGCCATGTAAAAGTCTAAAGCACTAGTGAAAGTGATCATTCGTGAACACACCACAGCACACGGTGTGAACAACACAAAATTCTTCCTCTGCATTTAACCCATTCACCAAGTGAAGCAGCGAGCAGCCAGGAACAGGGTACCTCAGAGGTGCCTAGCAGTCTTTGGAATCAAACCCATGACTTCTTGATGGCAGGGCAAACGCCCTAACCACTAGGCTACCACCCGCCCCTACTTCAGGTGGGAACAGGCAACTTAGTCAGATAGGGCTCTGTTGTCATGTATACACACGAAATTTGAAGATTATTGTGACCTTTAATTTTAAAATACAATAATTGTCCAACTTCCTGGTCCTAGAGGCAGTGCTCTTACCACTGAGCCACAGGATGCCGCAGCTTTCAGATATGGTGTATGGTTAGAAGTCCCAATACTTGTTCATATAGTGTAAATAGTTGTTTAGAAGTAACTTGGTTGAATAGCGGACGTTGATTTAAGTATAGTTTTTGAAGAACAGATGTGAACTACTTGAGCACTGATGTATGTCGCTCTGGATAAGAGCGTCAGCTAAATGGCGTAAATGCAAATGTAAATCACTGGGGATCTAATTCTTATTTCCCTGCTGACAGGACCAATGCTTGGCACTCAGGGGCCTAGATTTGACATTTTTTATTTTATTATTTTTTTCTTTTTAAAAGAAGGCAAAAAATTACAAGAGACATTCTAAAATTACAAGAGACAAAAAAAATCTAAATTGTGGAATGAAAATAAATGTGTTTAGATTTACATCTGTAGATACACTCGTTTTTTTCTGCTTCTGTTTTCCAAATATCCTTTTTAATATTACATTACCCAGTAGATTTAAGAAACATGATGAACAAGCACAGTGGTTAAATCCTGCTAGACAGAGGGCCTCTGCTGCCTACATGGCGCTGACCGCTATCGCAGCAGGCTGGCCAGTAGTGACGATGGGAACCGTTGCCTGGGTGGTTACAATCATGGGAGCATTCTCACGGTGCTTGATCTCTCTGTTCATCTGACACCAGGAGCACCAAATACAGCAACATGAGACAAGTATGTCCTCACAAAGGCTACCCTGAAATATTAAATGCACACAAACATCTATTAAATAAAGTATTTATATTTTAACTAAGTTGCTTAATGTTAATTATTCATTGTACAGAACCCAGCATTTTATAGTCCTTTTTTTTTTTAGGTGTAATTAATGTAATGATTGATTAATTAATTAATTGATTGACTTGACTGCTTGCATATATAGGCCTGAAAAATTGCTGCTGGACCATTTATCTTAACATTTAGCTTAACATTGATTTTTTGATTGATTGATTGATTGACTAATTTAGTTCTGTTCAGACAAGCCTCATAAACTGCTCTGTTATTTTCACTCCTCCAGATCATGCTGTAAACTTTGAAGCTCACCACGATTTGGTATCTGTGGCGAACGGCCACCCTCATGGAAAGAGTGACGGGTGGCACACAAACAGCTACTCCAAAACTTGCCATCAATCCTGGGCCCATAATATCCACCAGAGGCAGACAGAGGCTCTCACCAAACTTGGAAGTCGTGGAGCAGGCAAAACAGGGGCAGCACCAGAATGCAAAGCAACCTAAAGACAAGACATTAACACGCTGATATTTATGAAGATGCGATCGTAATACACAAATGCACAATTTCTCCCAGAAGACTACTGCAATTACAAATGTTTTTGGTACACACATGTTTATTTCCTTTATGTGCATTGGATCAACACAAAACAGCTGAGGAAAAAAGCCACATTTGACACAATTTCACACAAAATTATTGGCACCTTTTCAAAATTGTTAGTAAATTGTTTAATTTCAAGCATATGATGCTTGTTTCAACTCACATGTGCCAAAAAATAGGTGCTGGCAATATAGCAATCACACCTGAAGGCAGTTAAAATGGAGAAAAGTTGACTCAGCCTTTCTGTTGTGTGTCTGCCACACTAAGTATGGAGAACAGACACAAGAGCAGGGAATTGTCTGAGGAGTTGAGAACAAAAATTCTGGAAAAATATCAACAATCTCAAGGCTACAAGTCCATCTCCAGAGATCTTCATGTTCCTTTGCCCACTATGCGCAACACAATCAAGAAGTTTACAACACATGGCATTGTAGGTAATCTCCCTGGACGTGGACGGATGAGGAAAATTAATAAAAGACTGCAACGCAGGATAGTCCGAATGGTCGATAAACAGCCCTAATCAACTTCTAAAGAAATTCAAGTTATTCTGCAGACTCAGGGTGTAACAGTGTCAGCTCAAACTATCCGTCGACATCTGAACGAAATGAAACGCTATGGCATGACCCCACTGCTGACACAGAAACATAAAAAAGCCAGACTGGAGTTTGCCAAAATGTACTTGAAGGCAAAATCCTTCTGGGAGAACGTCTTGTGGACAGATGAGACCAAGGTAGAGTTATTTGGTAAAGCACACCATCCTACTGTTTACAGATAACGGTACGAGGCCTACAAAGAAAAGAACACGGTACCTACAGTCAAACATGGTGGAGGTTCAATGATGTTTTGGGGATGTTTTGCTGCCTCGGGCACTGGGTGCCATGATTGTGTGTAAGGCATCATGAAATCTGAAGACTACCAAAATATGTAGGGCCCAGAAATGGTTGAATACACAGCGATGGAGAGTTCTGAAGTGGCCAGCAATGAGTCTGGATCTAAATCTGATTGAACACTTATGGAGAGATCTCAAAATTGCTGTTGGGAGAAGGCACCCTTCAAAAATGAGAAACTCTGAGCAGTTTGCAAAAGAAGAGTGGTCAAAAATTCCAGTTAAGGTGTAAAAAGCTTGCTGATGGTTGTAGGAAGCGATTGGTTTCAGTCATTTTTTCCAAAGGGAGTGCAACCAAACATTAAGTTGAGGGTGCCAGTAATTTTGTCCACCCCCCTTTTTAGGTTTTGTGTGAAACTGTGTAGAATGTGGCTTTTTTCTCAGCTTTTTTGTTGATCCAATGCACATGAAGGAAATACACATTGTATTTATTATTGTTGTTTTATACTGCTGTGCTTGAGAGACACCATCGCCCGGAGTCAAATTCCTTGTCGTACCTGGCCAATAAACACAATTCTGATTCTGACACAATTCACAATTCTGAGCATGAAGAGTGTACGATTGGGTCACTTTAAAGTATTTCAGTATTGTAGAACTTACAGGAGCTCATGTCCTGGCAGCAGTGGCACAGTCCAGTGGTCCACGCAGTAATCTGAGGCACGACCTTCGGTGCCGGCTGAAGGGTTACAATGGGTGCTGCCATGCTCACGTGTGTCCAGCAAATACAGGTACTGCAGAGAACGTGCTAGAAGCATTTTCATTACTTAACATTAACGAACATTTAATTAACACTTCAGTTTTAGCCCTACAGTTGTGCGTAGGCTCATTGATTTTTTTAAAATTCAAAACCGCACATCATTTCCACCCAGAAAAATATAGCAACCACAGTGATCTACAAAAGTAAGAAAACTGAAAAAAAATGTAGCCATTTAAAATAAAAGTACTAAAATAAACTAGCTGAATTAACATTTGAAGTCCACTGATATTCTAATAGAGAGTTAACAGAACATGAATCTGCGTTTTACTTTTTGTTAACCTTCTTTGTGACAGTTCTGCTGTGATGCATGGGAAGAACTAGGTCTCGCACCTTGTGGCCTTCAGACACAATGTCAGTAGATGTATCAAAATAATATTTGATTCATGCAATGTAAATGAGTTGTTAATGTTTTAATATTCATGGCATTTTGTTTGCCTTAACATTTGTATGTCTTACCTTCTTAAAATCCAGAGATCTATGTACTCAAAACAGGAAACTTAAGTTAAAGACAACAGCAAGAGAAAGCGGAAAATTATTGTGCCAGGTTTCACTGTTGCTATGATAATGAAGACAGTAGACAAGCAACATTTTTCAACCTGCTCAGCTGGTTCACGGTTGGCATTTAAAGTGATTTAGCTTGTGAAAATAAAACTGAAAGCATTAAACTGCTCAGAAATCTTTTAAAAAGGCTGAAAACTCCTGAGGAAAATTAGGTACAGAATGGAAAAAACTGCATATTGTCTCTGTTTGTCCTTCTTTCTCACAGACAAACCAAATAAATCAAATAAATTTGGCACTTGAGAACATTTCAAAAATGAAAATCTTTAAAAAGTAAAGTTTTACAGTATAGAACATTTGTCAGTCCAACCAGATAAACCAGACATTTTAAAGTATGTTAGAGCAATTCCTTATCTTTTGCATGTCAGTGCTGAAAATCTGTTGAAACGCCCGTATAAAATGATCATACGTTTCGCATTTTGCAAAGGTTACTATCAGCACACTGTGTCCAGACACAACACTCATATCAAAAATCCGTCTATATCAGTCACTCATACATTAAAAGCATACATATTTCGTCTCACCTGTATTGCAGGGCGCTCTTTTCTGTTAGAAACGCTGAGGTTTTCTGCACAGGCGTTTTGATAAGCAAACCACGTGAAGAATGCCCGTCATAACTTAATCTTGACTAACTAGAATCACAAAACAGAAACTACACTTCCTCAAACTAATCAGGGGAGTTAATGACTAAGACTGATTTTGAGGTTCTATGATTAAGCTATACATCTTTAACATTAATGGCATGTTTGTACATTGAAAATGTATTTTACTGTATTATTTTGTACTGGGATGGTGGCACACTTGTTTGTTGTTAAGAAAGCTGAAGTTGTCTGGTATACCCCTACACAGCTGTCTTTCTGGAGAGGTATAAACTGTTTCACAGCAGGAGGTTCTCACACCTCATTTTCCCTCCAACAATGCTCGTTAGCAGCTCAACACAGAAGCACAATCCACTCAGAGACAGCAGGATGCTAGTAAAAACTGATTCCAGAGTTACACAGAAAATAAAGATTAAATTAGGAAATGGTGTCGATTACATTCGACCAACATAATGCACAAAGGAAGGCAATGATGGAGAGAATGGTGTTCAATTCTGGTGTGAATCAATTCCTTCTGCTGGGACATATTCCAAAGAAGCTCTGTCTGGCTGCTGTCTCTATTGCTATTGTCAAAGAAAGGTTACTCTCGTAAATGGCTTAGTAACCAGCTGTCGAGTAGAATTTGATATAGAGCACAAACACACCATGCAGTGTAGGACTACATGATTTGCTTGGAGAAGTAGTGCTAGAATCTGTTTTACTTTATCATTAAACATGAAATAAATATATCACTTTATTAATATGCTGTTTAATCATTGAAATGATGCAAAAGTTCTCTAGGAGCTGAGGAAGGTTCACACAAATCTCAGCAAAAATAAGTATGTCTGATACTTCTCTGGTTATACAAAGGGTCCTCATGGTTAGCAGATGGTTTTGATTACTGCACATGCTAATTATCTTTATTGATGTGGAAGTATGTATTACCATTAAGGATATGCAATGTCCACTTGATAACAAGAAGCATTGCCTTTTTCTTTTTTATGCACAAGTTCAATAACATGCTGCTTCTGCAAGAAGTGCAAACCCTGGTCACAAACTGAACGTCTGATTCAGAAACAGCCATTACCATGCTAAATGCTGCTAAGTTCATGTAGTGCACGTTATTATAACAAATGTTGTCCATATGTTTACATGCTCCTTTTTAAGAGTTTATGTAGTATATTTATAATAGTTTTAGAATATTTATAATAGTCCTAGAAATATTATAGTTGTCTTTCATATTGATACATCTGTACTTTACTTGAACATCCTTGCAATATTTTAGAAATATTCTGCATTCTAGAAATATAAGTCTTCTATTTACATGTCAGTACTTTATTTGAATATTCTTGCACTGAGAACTGCACCTTTAAATTTTTCTGTACAGCTACTACAATGACAGATTCTGATTAACATATCTAAATTTGAATGTGTATATGAATGTGTACATTTATTTGTGCAAAAGTGATAGAAAATTTCTATATGATAGCATAGTGGAATGGGGAACCCCCCCTACTGTCTGTAGCACTGTTGCTTCTCTAAGCAATGAAAAACTTCCTTGAGAAAATTTATAACAAATCTCAAATTTATTTTTTGTGCAAGCTTATTTATCTGAATAAAATGAGTGCAATGCACACAAAGTCGTCATCATTGAGTAATTTTAAATAAAAATGTGCAACATAAATTCATAAATGACAGCTGACATGACAGAAATCAGGGTAATAAATACTACCATCAATAAAGGCTCTGAAATTTCACATATTACTTTGTATGTACATCATATGGACAGCTGTACAGGAGGTTATAAAGGCATGGGCCTTGTGTTGATAAGAGCGATGGGAATAGAACGATGTTTCATCTCTCGAGACATCTGACACCAAGCACAGTGAGTACAGCAAGTGGCAATCAAACAGTCATTACAGAGGGTGCCCTGGGAACGAACATAAGAACACACAAACACACATTTTTAGAGTTACAGATCCCGTCACCGTGGTAACACAGTGATGCTCCAAAATGCTAACTTTTAAAAATGATGCTACACACATGATGCTACTGCAACTTCTCAAACGCAGCATTACCGAACAGCTTAACACGCTTGCAGGAGAACACTGGTATAACGTATTTAAAGGGGACATATTATGCAAAACTCACTTAAAAAAAAAAAAAACAAGTTATAATAGGTCTAGGGGCCATACAAAACATGTTCATGAGTTCTCTGCACAAAATCACTCTCACATAAAGAGATCTCACCAGCTTTATTCTTCACAGTTGTGGTCCCATTCAAAACGAGCCGTTTCAGGGCTCTGTCCCTTTTATGCAAATAAGCTGTTGCTGGCCACGCCCCACCCATCCCATGCTTAAACTGCACGTTTAAATTCTGGATTTTACACATTAGAATCCATGTCCTTAACACCAGTGAAAGTGTTTTTCTTTATTTTCTTCCATCCCTTCAATCTGTGACAGTGGTCCTAGCCTGTATGGTGACCAGTCTGAAGGAAGGAAGGGAGGAAGAAGGAGTGAGAGATACACTAGGTGGACAAAAGTATTGGGACACACGTGAAAAAGGCAGAAAACCGAGGCGGTCCCCAGCCCTATCTGTTCAACCCTGAATCGGACCCAGAGCAAGATGAACACAGCACTTCATGTGTGACTTGTCTTTGCCAGTAGACATTGCGCTCGGCTTATCTGTGCTCATAAAACTAGCAGACAAAATGGCGGATCTTCAACTAATCTAGTGTTGGGGCGCAGCGCACCTGGGGCCCTTTTGAAAGGGCCTGATACTGTGAAGAATAGAGCTGGTGGTATCTCTTTATGCGGGAGTTATTTTGTGCAAAGAACTTCATGAACATGTTTTGTATAGTCCATAGACCTACTATAACTAAAGTGAATTTTACATAATATGTCGCCTTTAATACGTACACTTGCACCAGAGGTGTTTTGGTGTAGTGTAGTATTCTGTACTGTTAACCCGGCTGTGCAGTTCACATGCAGAAACTGAGCTGTAAATACCTGATTTGAATTCACAGTTTTTGTGACGCACCCATTAAACCTGCAGCAGTTTAGCCCAAGACTGTTTCAGCCCATTAGAATGAGGCAGAGTCCAGGGTGACCAATCAGAACAGAGCTCATTTAAAGATATGAGTCTTCAAACAGCTTGTTTAATATAAAATAGAACAACAAAAAAGGATAAAGAGAGGGTAATTCAGAAACCACAAAAGTCATATGCGGGGTTCATTCAGGGATTGTCTTAAAGCCACTTTATATACAGAAAGAATCATTTAAATGCTTAAATGGTTCTCTGCATGGTTTAAACATCTATGACAGAGAACCTGTGCTATATCATCAGTCAGAGAACCTTGAGATAGATGTTTTTGTAATTTTTCTATTTCTAATGAAAACAGAAGCTGTCCTTTACATTGGACAATAGCACTGTGAATGAATCAACAGAAATGATGCAAAATAATTGTAATTTTAAAGGGGACATATTATGCAAAACTATTCGACAGTTTCAGTCTCTTTCAAAATGAACCATTTACGGGCTCTGTCACTTTTATGCAAATAAGCTGTTGCTGGCCACGACCCACTCATCCCATGCTTACGTTGCGTTTACCACCCGTGAAAATGGCAGAAAACAGAGGCGCTATCCAGCCCTATATGTTGGACCCCGAGTCGGACCCAGAGCCAGATGAATCTAGTGGGTGGGGTTCGACAAGTGAGGGGTGGTTCTATGCAAACTTCCCTATAAGGGAGCCGTCCAAACAGCTCGTAGAAGCATATGATTCCTGACACCAAAATCTTTCAATTGACTCCCAGAAAACGGATGTGTTTATAGGAGCAGTAGAGACAAATGGAAATACAAAAGGATGCAAAAAGTGAGTTTTTCATAATATTTCCCCTTTAAAATTAACATCCAACTTTCATTTTCTCCTGAATTTTCAAAAGATATGAGATTTATTCAGACAGTAACAATACTGTTCGTTAAAGAACTGTTGACTAAAGATGGAATTGTGACCAGATGATGCATCACCAGAAATAAACTGAGGCAATTGGAACCAAATTCCTCGTAGAAGGCTACAAATGCAGTAAAATGCAGTGGCTTCAGCTGTATGATAAATGTCAAGAATTGGTTCAAAATGCCCAATGATAATATTTGCTATATACCAAAATGAATCAGACACTTATTCATCACACCCTTAATCTCCAAATAAACCATGTTCATATACATAGGATTATATAGTCATATACAGCTCTGGAAGAAAATAAGAGACCAGTGATTTTTAAATCAGCATCTCTATGAGTATGAAACTATTCCATGCCAGTGCCTTAAATTCCTACACAAGCACCTCATTCTGTTTTATGAGGGACTGATTAGTGACCACCTGAATCAAATCTTATTTAATGAGGACAAGTATAAAAACACTGCTGTAATCAACACTCTCCTCTCGCAATGTGACCAACTGGATGGTAAAACACTACTAGAAGTCCACAAAAGGTGATTATTACCATTCTTCATAGTGTTCTTCATATGACTATTTAACCCTATGTACATTAACAATTTATATCGAGATTAACTCCTCATACCTTAATGCCATAGCGGTAGCGCATAGAGATCCTCATTGATAGAGTGGCTGCCGGGATGATGGGGAACATGTCCAGCAGGGGGAAACATAAACACTGGCCATATTCCTTTGTTTTCTTGCAGGCAAAGCATGGGCAGCACCAGAACACACAACAACCTGAACAAGGAGACGCAGCAGCGATTGGGTCACACTAATACATTCCATGTTATTTCAAACACACGCCCCCATACACACCCCTCTCCTTGTCTTTAGTCTGGAGTCTTATGACTACAAATGTACCGTATATATTATAGTGTGGCTATAATGATCTTTTAAATGCATTTATAATTATTTATATAAATCGCATTGTTTTAGATTTGAGATTTACAGAAATATTTGAACTGTAACTGTGTTAAAGGGAACACCGCTGTTAAAAAGCATCTTATTTGTTTCAAGTGTTTGCAAACCAAATGTTTTTGCACTTTTGTTCATACAGCAGTACTTTTAAAATAAAAGTGCACAATACACTACTTTTGAATTCATTATTGAATTTTGCATATAACAGAAAAACACGCGATTAATCATGATCAAAATTTT
>JBBIGA010150191.1:0-18808 GCA_037576975.1 Alestes dentex | reverse complement strand
CACGCCCGACACAGCGCAAAGCCATCTGCTATCTTGACAACGTACATTTCTGCCGGAAAAAAGAACGATGCGCTCGCCGTGTGCATTATCGGGCCCTTAGATTTAGATCAATTGATGCTCACAGCCATTCTAGGTATATATTGCTGTACCATACCCATTTCACCAGCAATTTAGTTTGTGTTACCATGTTTTAGTCAAGAATGATAAAAAATAAGTCAATTTTTTTCAGATTTTTGCAGCAAGAACTTCAAGGAGAAATAGTGGTACTTTTCTTTGATTTGCGTCAATTGATGCAGTCAGCCCTTCTAGTGTTAAATACCAAATATACACACATAACTTACGTGTGTGTATTTGCGCTCTGAGTAAGTGTGTTTCTCTTTCTGGTTGTCAAGGTGCTTCCTCCGTACTTCAGTCTCCGGACGGCAACTGGATTGCCCTGCAGAGTTCCCAGCACTCACGGCCCAGCCTGCTGGCCAAGCGGAAGAGTCTGGTGTTCAGCGTGCTGGAAAAGGAGTCGGGCGTGGTTTCAGCTTACGACGAGATGGGCTCGGACTCAGACGCTGAGGACCACGGCGGCTGGGGGGTGGCACTGCTGCAGTTCCGCAGACGCCTCTCTGACGAGTCATACTACACTGACTCCCAGCACGACCCGGAGTGGACGTATGCCCGCCACCATCCGCCTGTAACATCACCCTCCTCGGGCCAGTACACCAACACAGAAACCCTCAACTCAGATTCAGAGGCATCTACAGCCCCCCCCACCCGACCACGCAGGCCTACGCATAACGTTTACCAGAGAAAAAGAGGGGCGACCGAACAGCACCTGCCGTACACGCCCTATTCACCCTACAGACGGCCACCTGACCTCCCAGCCACACCCTCCCGAAGGTCTGACACCCTGGACGTGAACTTCAATCCTCGTGTGGGTGGGGACAGCAGTGAGGGGGAGGACAGAAGCAGTGAGCAGATCAGAAGGTCACGGCGGAGGAGGCGGAGCAAGCGAGAGCTGGCAGAACACAGCCACAGAGCACATAATGCTTTATACAGCTCGACCACAGCGGTGAGCAAAACAGCACTTCTTTCAAGTAACACCCACTGTCCACTTTGTTAGAAACATCTGTCCTGTACACAGTAAATTCCATCTTCCTTGGATAAGGTGTATCATCAGAATCAGAATAAGAAAACTTTTTTTTCCCAGTTAGGAAATTGCCTACGTAAGACTGCAAAGACACACAAAGATAGAGACAAGAACAGGATAAAATATAAAGTCTAAATAAATCCAGTAACAAGCTGTAGGAAAAAACTCAATATGAAATACACTATGATATATACACAAAAGCTGGGTATTAATACCATACATAAATAACTTACAGTAAAGTGAACTGGTAAGGAGACAGATGAGTTTGGAGTATGTTATTGCAAGTAACAGAGATCAGTAGTATATAAGTAATACTGAAATAAGTAGTGATATTCACATGGTAGGACTATTGCACATAATAAGATATAATTGCACACAGTAGCCTGTAGATCTCTTGTCATGCACTTGTCCATTTGGTCCAGGTTCTAGACTGCTGTTCTGAAGCAGTGACAGAAGTAGTGACATTTTTGCTTGCATAGCAGAGATTTGGTCCATCACTCAATAAGATAAGATAAGATAAGATATGATAAACCGTTATTAGTCCCACAAGTGGGAAATTTACATTGCTGTGGCAGAAAGTGGACAGTACAAAGGTAAGAGAGAAACAATAGATTAAAGCTAAACAACACAAGATAAAATAAAAAGTACACTTTACAACTAATACAAGGATATATATACAGGTACACATTGGAGTGGCCTCAGCTGTTTGACAAAACAGTAATAGTGTAACAAGATGAACTGCACATTGCTCATAGTAATAGAGTAATTTTGTCTGAAATGAACTACTAATGAACAGCAAAGTCTACTAACAAGATAAATATTTCTATTAAAGTGGCCTCAATGGTGAGTCTCCACACCAGGCATGGTGGGGTATTTTTTGTATTTTCTACTTTCTGTTAAGTAAGGCCTGATAATCACAACCAAAGATGAAAAAGATCATAATTTGTCATTTGAATTCAGAATATTTAACACTGTTCATATTCACGCAGTTCTCATGACCCCCTGGGCTTGTACTGTAAACAGTTGGTGCAGCTCAACGTTTTTTGCAGCCGATATTTTTCTCACCACCAGATGGCAGCACAGCACATCACTTTTCTCTAGTATGGTAATGTCTTACAATACAAATAAATCACAATGAAGCTAGTCGCATATGGTTCAAATCCTACAGTTATATTTTACAGTTTTATAGGTCATATTGTAGGAATATATTATATTTAGGAATATTTATGGAGAGAAAATAAGTCTGGAAAAAATGTTATTGCTGCAATGTTTTGGCTGAATTTAAATTAAGGGTGTACTGTCTCGCACATTTATTGCAATAAACTCCATAACTGACTTGACACCTGTAGAAATGAATTTTGCCAGTTAAATAAAATGTTTATTTTATGATTAATGCGTAGAATGAAACTGATGCTCACTGGGATAAACCTCTGTTACTGTAAACATTGGTGAAACATCGGTAAACGGTTTACTGAATGAAGAATGTGTTTATATAATATGTAATATAGGTATATAGGTATATTTATAAGCATATAAATATATAATATACTCTCTTAGGAGAACAGTGCTGCTCTGATCAACGCTATGATGATGAGACGACAACAGAGCCAGGAGGCTCCAGCCCCTCTGCCCCTTCTCCACTATCAGATTCCAGACACTGTGACCCCACCTGAGCTTTTGACCTCTGGTGCCATGACTCCTGAGCCTGAGTACCAGGATACAGTGGCCCCCAACTCCATGGCTGCCAGCCCACCCACACATAACCAAGCAGGGGCTAGTAAATTAGGGCCCACCACCCAGGGCCTCAGGCTTAGGGCCTCATCTGTGAATGACACCATGGAGCAGGAACTGAGGTGTAAACTCTCTGAGCTGGTTGGTCAGATCAGTCGTGAGGTTATGACATCATCTGAAGAAGAAGAGCCAATCAGGAACGTCGGCAGTAGAGAGAGGGAGAAAGAAAGTGAGAAGCTGAGACAGAGGGAGAGGCTGAACGAGGGACCCAAGGAAAGAAAAAGTGAACGAGAGATGGAGAGGAGCAAGAAGGAAATGGACAGAGCAAGTGAAAACCTACTTGAGAGACAAACTAGCAGAGAACGAGACAGAAGTGACGCAGTGAGGCCGAGACACACCGAGAGAGTGCAGGAAAGAGAGAAGGAGAGACAGAAAGGAGTGGAGAGACAGGTTGAGAGAGAAAGACACCTGGATGTGGGAAAGCAACGAGAAGTGGAATGGCAGATTGAAAAAGAGAAAGAACAACAAAGAGAAATGGAAAGGCTAAAAAGAGAGCAAGCAAGACGACTGGAGATGGAGGGAGAAATTGAAAGTGTAGAGATGGCGAGGCCAGCTGAGAAAGAGCTAGAACAAGTAAATGGGCCTGGCCTGAAAACAGATCTGCTAGAGATAGAAGAAGTGACCGGCATAGTTGAAACCCCTAGAGATGGGGGGACAGAGAAAGGGAAAGAAAGTGTAGAAGAAGCAAATGACGCATCAGAAGACAATCTGAGCGATGAGGGGTCAAAGAGAGAGTTGATGCAGAGGAGCAAATCAGAGAGAGGCTCTGAAAAAAGACCAGAATTGGAGTCAAGGAAGACGTCGCCAGATAGCTCCCCCTGTGGGCCAGAGGGACCAACGTCTCCAACAGAGGTAAGCAGGGAACGCACTGACCCTATGGGTCAATTCCAGTAGACGGAAAGTAATAGTTTGTTGAAAAATCACTTGTGCACTGCTTTCCCCCTTACCCCAAATACGGCTAATCTGATAAGACATGCTTGGTGCAGCACACCTAAATCATCATAAACTTGTCTGATACCACGTCAAGCTGTCAAGTTATTTCAAATAGATTTGCTTATGTGATTTCTGACATAAGGGATTAGAGCACAATATGTACAAAATATTGTGTTGTGTCTATATTAGTATATATTGCGATTGCAATGCTTTTCCGAATACATAGAACCTATATCATTGCTTAAAAAAGCTTAAAGTATGTCAAGATTATTAAGGTTCATATAGTGCCTTCATTTCCCCACTCATACTATCCATGCATGCAAACACATCTCATTTACAAATCAGTTTTTGTGATGTCACAAAAAGGACACATTTACATGTATCTTTTTAGCCCCTCCCATTCACACTAAAGTTTCAAGGAGCCTCATGCAGTCTCTTGAATGGGCTTCAATACAGGGCACCCATTCAGATCATATGTCAGTCTTAAAGGCACAGTGAAGAAACAGTCTGTTTAATTCTAAGTGGAAAACAGAAATAGTACTGTAGAATGAATCATAATGAATTAAAAAATCATGAAACAATGAAATAGTAAAGTGTACAATATGGGTTCATTTAAAAACTTCTGTTTATGCTTGCAGCCAGCAGGGGGCCACCTTAACCTACAACATACTGTTATCTGGAAAAATGGACTCAAGAGTAGAACATTTTGCTACAGTGTCAGAAATCACATATGCAAGTTTATTATTTATTTTTGAAGCTGAGGTACAATATATGGACAAAAGTATTGAGACGCACCTGTTTTTCAGGCTTTGTGCCGGACCTCTTACTTCCAGTGAAGGGCAAACTTAATGCTTCAGCGTACCAAGACATTTTGGAAAACAGTTTGGGGAAGAACCTTTTCTATTCCAGCATGACTGTGCCCCAGTTCACAAAGCGAGCTCCATAAAGACATGGCTGGATGAGTTCGGTGTGGAAGAAATTGATTGGCCGCACAGAGCTCTGACCTCAACCCCATCCAGCACCTTTGGGATGAACGGAGATTGTGAGCCAGACCTTCTCGTCCAACATCAGTGTCTGACTCCATAAATGCTCTACAGAATGAATGGGCACAAATTCCCACGGAAACTTTGTGGAAAGTCTTCCGAGTCTTCCTGTGGGTTGACCAACTCCATATTAAAGTCGGTGTATTCGAATGCAATGTCATTCAAGTCCATGTTTGTGTAATGGTCATATACTTTTGTCCATACTGTGTAAGGATTCAGGCCTATAGATTATTCAGCTTTAAATCACAGTATAAGATTTTGTTTCTTAGCTCCATTAGCCTCTGAGCTTCTGTGCAAGCCAAACATTTCTTGGCTGATTCACTTGTTTTGGGGTTAAGGTGAAAACTGTGCACATTTGGATTTTCACTGAACTACTGCTTTAAAGCCCCATCACTCTCACTCTCCTTCAGGTACACTCTACTCAAGAAGGCCATGATGGGTGAAAGCAGGAATACGGGGATCCCGTTTAGGCCACTTTCACCTGTCTGGCCTGTTAGAGTGTGTCCACCACTGATGGAAAAAACACAAGGAGAGGAAATGTTGGGATATTCAGATTAAGACCCATGTTAAGATCCCTGCTTGAAACAGAAGCCAACCTGCTTGTACCTTTTTTCCTACTAACCACACCTCCGTCTAAAAGTAAAAATGCTTATTTCTCATTAGTGATGAGAAAAGGTGACTAACTAGCATGAAAGCCACAATAAAAGAGCATGACTAGCAAAAGACCCACAGACACAGATACAGTCTTGCATTTTGCATGGAATAAAGACTGTGAACTTGGAGCATGACTCAGCTTCTCCAGATGAATACAGAAGCTCTTTTGAACATGCTGTGTTTGGTCCAGTTGGGAAAAATGCCCACGTTGGGGTCCTCCAACACTGTCGCTGTTGCTTTCCTCCAGTCCCCCGTGCCTTTGACCTGCGTTGCTGTGTTTGTCTTTATTTTTGTGCCCGTTGTCCTGTGTCTGTCATGTTAATGTTCACTCTCCATTTCTCTCAATTGTGTTGTTGCTTTCTTCCTCACTCTATTTCATCCTTTCCATTCTCAACCTGCTCTTCTACACTGTTACACTCTGGTTTATCTTCCATTAATGGCTCTTTACTCCCCGCATCCCTCTCTCTCCCTCTCCCTCTCTCTCTCTCTCTCTCTCTCTCTCTCTCTCTTTTATCTCTCCTGCTCTCCTTGTTCTTACTCTCCTCCTCCCTTTCCCTTACTTGTGTTTTTCCTCCCTGCTACCTCGTTCTATTCCTCTTTCTCACTCTCTTTCTTCATATTCCCTCTTTCATCTGTCTTTGTCTCTTTCCTGCCTCCCCCTGTCTTTCTCTGTTCTTTCTCTGTCATTCCTTTGCTTTCTCTCAAACTCTTTTTTTCTCATATTTTATTCCACTCTTTCTCGCACTCTCTCTCTCTCTCTCATCCCATATGTTGGTTCAGCAGGGTATGTGTGAGCGTGCTCTGCAGCAGAGGCTTCAGTTGCTCACCTCTCTCTTACAGCAGGTGAGATACACAAGGGCTTGGGCTTGCGGCGGGACAGGAGAAATATCATATGTACCCACACACATGTTGACACACTCATGCACAGTCACTCTCAAATTTTAAGGCTCAGTTAGAAATCCTTGAGAGCTGCATTGCACCTTTCAGTACTGCAACAACAAGGCAGTGATTAATGGAATGCCTCAGTGTTTTTGATCCAATGTCCACCATCAATTGATGTTGGGATGAAAAGGAAATCCAATTGTAGTTGAAGACAACAATGCGCTTGTCTAAGTGGGTGTGTGAGAAAACATGCCAAAACCAGTGTCTGTGGTGTCTGACTATATGCTACATATGCAGCAGATGGAAATTAGGTTTAAAACACTGGAGTTTTCAATCAGTATTCTCAATGCCTTGTTATGGAACTGCCTCAGCAGTTTCTGATTGAAGCTGTAAAATATTGAGTGAATGAGTTTTTTTTGCTCACTCATTCTATTGCCTTTAAATTTTGCAAGCCTTGTGTGGGTGTGACATAAATTATTTAGTAAGATGCTTTGGCCTAAGAATGCATTAGGTGAAGCCTGGGGCTGTCTGTGTCCCCAAACACACGTAATTCGCTGAACAACTGAGACAGCTGGCCATTTGGGATCACTGGCACTGAATGATGAGACTAAAGAGCAGCCAGCTTGAGATAGTGTGTATCAGCTTGATAGCTTGAGCTAATTAGACAGTTTCTGCAAAGCAGGCCTTAAACTTGTTTAACCCCATTCGGGAACTCCAGTGGCTTTCTGAAATGTCAAAAACTTGCATCAAGATATGAATTGTGGAGTCGTGTTATGAAGAGACTTTCTACCTTAATGCAGCTGCTGTTTTCATAGCCTGAGTTGAAATACACCCCTGATGGACAGCTTTGGTTGGGAGGGACCTAATTTATTAACACCGCCATCTCTTCATCACTGAGTTTTCCGTATCTGTTTACTCTCAAACTTACCTCAATCTGTTATTTTAATGAGTATCTTTAGCACTGAGCACATATTGCAGTCACATCAAGGCACAATTTGGGTCTACACCCATACGGACATCTGGCCCATACTGTACATTCACTCTGCAATTACAGATTGTAGCCCATCTGTTGCTATTCATACATTTTCAGGCTTCTAACCCAAGATCCCAGCTCAGCTTGTAAAGTTTTTCTCAATAATTAATTTTCTCATATCCCAGTTGCTTGCTCATATCCCAGAAAATGAAGTTCTGTATGAAATCACAACTTAATTTTCTCATATCCCAGGTGCTTTTCATTCAATCAAAAAGAAATTCAAAATATAAACTGTAATTATTATTGCAGGATTTTTGCCAATTGATCAAAACACACTGCAAATATCCCAGTTCATATCTGTATTCTAATTCCCCTATTGCTTTCCTTTTACATGCAATCTACGTTATTGGAATTTGAAACCTGTGTCAAATTGTGAATTGACTCCTGCTCTGCCTTCTTTACACACTTTTTTTTATTAAAGTAACATGCTCAAAAAGTTTTATTGTTCAGCCCTTAATTTTATCACTCTATATGAGGCACGGATAGACATTACTTTCCTCATTTCTTGTTTAGGTGCCTACTTTATTTTTTTCATTCTTGTTTCATTTAACCCCATTTAACCCTATTTCCTTTGTCCCTATTAGAAAGTGGGAGAGTTAGTACCTTATGTGTATTGTGTTTATTCATTTATTCTAGAGAACTGTCCATGTGTGAATGTTTTAATGTATATTCATTAGATTATTTTATGCATATATTACCCATTGGCCTTATTATTCAGCACATTGGTGAACTGAGGTTGTTTTAAATATAATAAACTTGTACTTAAACCATGTGCTCACCAGTACCCTCCACTTCTCGACTAGGAACTTCCTATATACTCTTTAGCCAAATGTGATGATCCTTCAAAACAAAGGTGATACTTTAAAATACTTTGGTCTTTCTCTTTAATTTAAAATCTGACCCCGAGTACCTAGTTGTAAGCTAGTCCATATTGGTCTTAGTAAAATAAATCACTGGTGGAACTGGAGCTTTCTGTGTTTTTTTTTTTCTTTTATATGGTAATCATGTTTTCTATCACTACATAAATGAAGCTCCATGCTGCCCTTATTGTTGGATGAACGGTGATTATTTCTGGATGTCATTTCTGATCATTTCTGACTAATGGGCCTAAATTTGGCCTGTACATGTGAGGTGTACTGTACTGACTTTCATTTAAAATTTTTATATAAAATATAAAAATGTCTATAAAACCAGTGTAACATTTTAATGTACCACTCTAGTGGTATGTTAATTTCACCAGACGAGCTGTGTGAAAACAGATATCTAGGACAAGCTGATGGTATATTTTCATGTGAAATGTTTATAGAATGAGTTGCACTTCAGGATCATTTAGACGCTTTGCACAGCTACTGAAGTTCTTTGAAGCAGCTGCTAACTTTTTCTAGTGAACAGAACAGAGATTGCTTAGAGTTATCCAGTGACCAGTGTTAATTTAAAGTAACATGGTGAGCTTTAGTGCTTGTTGTGAGGGTAACATTAACTCATTCTGATACGTAGAGTGCATTTCTTTCACTGTAAGTATCACTTACACTGCATTTCTTCAGAGAGTATGTATAGCTTGGTCAGCACTCTGCTGCTTATGAATCTTCATGAGGGCATTTTCTTTTCATCTGGTCGAAGGTAAAATTATGTTTAAGTGGAAAGCTGAGTCAGACTTGCCTGCAATTCCACTTGAATCTTTCTTGAGCAATAACTATCTTTTTTTGTTTGCTCTGTGCTCTCATAGGCTCCTCTAGTTGCTATGAAAATGTTAAATGAAAAATTTGTCAACAGTTTTGTTATTATTGACATTATCTGTAATGGCAAAGAACTGTCAGCAGTACTTTCATTTAAAAAAATGGGCAGAGAAGGTGACTGAAGTGTAAAGCGCATATGTCCATATGTTTGCTTACTCTGTGGTAAAGAAAGAAAGAAAGAAAGAAAGATGAGCCTTTATTTATGATAAAATAATACATTTAACAGAAATCATGCTATAGATTGAATTACACAACAAAACAGGCACTTTTTATGTTCACTTTTAGGGGTTAATCTGTATTTGTGCTGTGTGTGTATATGTATGCGTGCTCGTGCATATGTGTGTGTGTGTGTGCGTGTGTGTGTGTATGTATGTGCGCGCATGCATATGTGTGTGTATATGTATGCATGTGTGTGTGTGTTCCCTCTCTCTGCTGGAGCTAACGGTCTTATTTACTTCACCATTTCTCATGGTTTTCAGTATTGTTGAAAAGAGGCGCTGCTTTTATTCGCTTACCTGTGACTCCAAAGCTCACACAGAAATGAACACACACACACACACACACACACCACACACACACACACGTACCACACACACAACACACACACATACACACACACACTTTGCCTTTCATAACTTACCCTACTCTTCTTCTTTGAGCCTGGATCAAAGCATGAAGCAGCCATTAATTGATCAGTGAAGTACTCATCACTGAATCATATCATAGCTCCTTTATCTGGCCTTTTTTGCTTTATAACCTGAAGAAGTCATCAGCTTCATCATCATCATCTTCACCAGCTCTCTCACACTCTCTCACTCACCTGCATCTTTTAATCAGCTGCACACACAAACTCCTTCTTTGCAAATCTGTTCTGAATGGACTGTGTATTATTGGCTAGTGAAAGGTAAGCTAGCTTTGATGTGTTTTCGAATGTTGCCATCCGTTGAAAGGACAGTGCTGTGACTCTTCGAGATATGCTCACATTAAAGCATGCTTTCTGCACTTATGCTGTGTGTGTGTGTGGTCCGTGCTCCGGTTGAGCAAGCACATGTACGTGCAGAGCGGTGCATGTGTACATCTGTGTCTGATTCATCCCCTTACACTGAAGTGTGTGAGGTTATAGAGGCTTTCTTCATTTCCTTCTTCATCTTCACAGCTCCACACACACGTACACACTTCTTCCTCTCCCTCCTCTTCAACACCCGCAGGCTGAGCATGTCGAACATAAAGGTGCCTCTGCATACGTGTGAGTGTGTGCGTAGACGTGCGTTAGTGGTGTGCTGGTCTGGAGTGTAATGTGTGAAAATAATGCACCTGACTGATCAGCTGTCATGTTTACCTAGAAAAACAAATAAACAAAATGTCATCTGCAAGCACAAAGCAAAGCTAGATGACTAACATCATTTTCAGACCATTCAGTGACCCCTCGTGCCCTGTGGATGGGGGATTTGCCATCCTGGAAGAGACCACACCTATTACGATAGAAATGTGAAAGGAGACCAGTCAAAATAACTTTGTATTGATTTTCAGGAACCCTTGCCCTTATAGGGACAGGTGGACTGAACCATGCCAGCAAAATGCCACATGAAGCCCACACTAAAGTATTCAGGCTTGTGGTGTTTTCTTACTGTACACTGCACATGCACTTTTTGTGGAGAATATGGTGTCATTTATAAACATCCTTGTAGACCACTGTTGTGTCTGCAAGTACTGTTGAAGAAACCTGTATCCTCACTCATTAATTCAGGTGTCTCTTTTTTCATCCATTTGTCACTAAGGCTCTATTTGTCTTGCTGCTTTATTGATGTAGTTCAATAACATATTGCACAAGATTTTCTGTTTTTCTCTGTATAGTTGGTTGTAACATCAGTCCATCTGGCAATTATACCAAGGACCATGCTGTCATTTTAGCTATGCTACAGAAGCTAGACGTGTAGGCTGTACTGGAGCTAACTAGCAGCACTAAAAGAGCTAAAGGTGGTAAACTTTCTGCTTAGCCTCATTCAAAAGTTTATCCATAAAACTCTGCTTACACAAAGGGAAAACCCTCACTCAGGATATCCTAATAGAACCATGTAGTAATAATGGACTGTAAATGCAGGCCTTCTACAATTTCTCATTAAGCTAAATGGGTCTGTGCAATATTGCTGCACTAGCTCAACTAGCTACATATTTGTGGGCATCAATTTAATTATTCTGTCATGTTTTTCTTTTTCTTCCAACTTTGTCTGCGTTGCATGTGTGTGTGTGTATGTGTGTGTGTGTGTGTGTGTGTGTGTGTGTGTGTGTGTGTCTGTGTGTGTATGGAGCAGAAGTACTCGGCTGCTTCTTTATGCAGCATCACCACAGAGGTCCTGAAGGTTCTAAACGCCACAGAAGAATTAATCGGGGAGGCTGAAGGCAAAGGTCAAGACCTCATGGAGTCTCCAGCTGGCACGCCACTGTCCTCTGGCCCAGACAGCCAGAAACTGGACCAGCATCTCACCAAGATGGAGGAGAATGTAAGATGTAATATATTCTCGCCAAATTACGAACAAACCCACTAGTGATGGGTCATGAGCAAAAGTGAATCAGAAGAGCCGACTCCCAGCGAGTGAGAGCCGGCTCCCCACTTTATTTCCTTTCGCTGCTCCGCTCTCACTCTCAGTGACTCAGGGGCCTGCCAGTGGGAAAGGTGAGGGTCCAGTGGGCTGTAGCTGATCTGAGTACAGCGCTGGGTGGGCTCTCTGGCAGAGAGTGAGACAGGAGCGGTGAGGGGGAGAGTGCGAGTGCGTCACAAAAAACAAGTAAATATGAATGACACCCGTAAACGAAGCAGCATCTGGCTGCAGTTTAAAGATATTGGTAATAGCAGAGCAGAGTGCCTTCACTGTAAAAGGTTACAGTACGAGCAGGTTCCACCATGAACCTGCACAGACACGTCAGGACTGTCCATCCCACAGTGCAGTTGTTGGAGAGAAGGCAAGCTGGCTCAACGTCTACTGACCCAGGGGTGCCTGGTCCCAAACCAACAACTGCTGCAGCAGCTTCTAGTAGTGCAGGTATAACCTCTGTTTGCAGTTAAAAGTTTGATTAAAATTAGGCAATTATAAGGCTTCTCATTAAAACACTAAATGCAAAACGGTTTATATCACCAAATAAAGCATTCAAATTTGCCAACTTAGGCTAAAATATGAGGCTACAAGTGATAATAAACTAAGAGCTGTTTGGGAGCCGAAAGAGCCGGCTGTTCTTTGGGAGCCGAGCCACAAGAGCTGGCTCTCTGAAAAGAGCCGAACTTCCCATCACTAAAACCCACAAGGTGCTTCCTTGCAGAACTAGAACCATTCTTAGTTCTTATTTATGATTCACGGGCTTCTCAAAATGCTTCTCAAACTGTAATTGCAATATTTACCTGGTTTAAAACAGGTACTGTATAATCATATTCTGAAATACTTTCCATGCAAATATACATTGAGCCAAATGGACAGTAATTAAACATTTTGACTGACCATTGAGGGCCTACCTTCTGTGCAGTTTTCCATGCTCTAAATCTAAGAAGAGCTTTATCATTAGCTTGTGATAAGACTCAGGAGAAAGGAAAATGTAAAAGTGGACAACAGATCTGGAGATGGTCTAAATTTTTGTTGTTGTGTGTGCAGGTGTACCTGGCTGCAGGTGCAGTTTATGGCCTAGAGGGGGCACTAAGTGACCTAGAAGATTGCGCTCGCAGCATCAGTAGCTCCACTACTGAAACAGAACTGGCCTTCCTGGAGGACCAGGTGGCCACTGCCGCTGCTCAGGTGCAACAGTCCGAACTACAGGTGTGTGGATGTCTGCATATGTGTGAACATAACCCTGAACCCTATAAATTACCTGCAGATACTTGTTAGTGTGCTTGCTCAAGCACACAGCAGCCAAAGGCACACTATTGTTTTATTATTATTATTATTATTATTATTATTATTATTAAGTTTTATTATTATTCTCTTTATTATTATTATTCCGTTCACCCGTTTTTTTGCCCCCCTACTCTTCCCAGGGCTTTCAAGATAGGGACACCGTACCAACTCTGAAACGTTGGGCCCAATCTGGAATAGCGTGCTTGTTCACAGCATTTTGCTATGTCTTGTCGTTCATTCGTTATTCCTGTTTTTCTGGTGAAAAAATGTGGCAAAAGTATTGGCACCCTGAACTTTCAGGTAGTCCTGCTCTGACACGCCTCATCCGAAACCCACCAAACTTCATGTGATACCTCAGGCCAACTTCCCCAACACACAAATGCGGTCGGTGATGACATGCACTCGTCTTTTCCTTGTATTTCGCTCATCCCTTTTTTCCCCATTCACTTCCATTCATTTTTAACCCAGTTTAAAAATGCAGTTTCAGAAGAAGAAACTTTCAGGCTCCGTACAGTGACCAAACCTTATGAAACTTCATATGATACCTCAGGCCACGCCCCCAAGACACAGCTGTTTAAACTAAACAATATGGACAAAAGTATTGGGACAGAGCTGTCATACAACACTGACACACTCACACACACTAATGCAATGCTAATGCTAATGCTATCCTAACGCTAATGCTAATGTTATGCTAACATAATTCTATGCTAATACTATGTTAATGCTAATGCTATGCTAATGTTAATGCTATGCTAATGTGAATGCTAATGCTATCTTAACGCTAATGCTAATGTTATGCTAACATAAATCTATGCTAATACTATGTTAATGCTATGCTAATGTTAATGCTATGCTAATGTGAATGCTAATGCCGAATGATAATGCTAATGCTGATGCTAACACTAATGCTGTGTTCAGCTTTTGAGCAAGCACGCTTTGCATTTTCTCTGCGGAAATGCAGTCTAGCTAATATTGTTACTGAATGTTTAGTGTTTGTCTTAAACTTAAATATAGGGTTTGATTTAATACAATCTAGCTTAATAGATATTTAATTGAATATAAGTTAAAAACTAGTTGTTCTTCAGGGGCCTCTCAGAATAAAGTTTAAAAGATTGAAATAAAAACACTAACATTCGAATGAGTGCAAATAGACGGCAAACAAATTAAGTTCATGTAAAACAATGATTTTAGGTATGTGTGTGTTTTCATTTAACCGTTTACAAACCTCTTTTCTAGGACGTTACTATGCAAAACTATCTAATCAGTCATTTATAAATGAAATGAGATACTGTTGATGGGCATGCACTGACCGTGAGTGTAGAAGTATGAAACTAAGCATGTGTTTAACAGTACAGGGGGTCCTCGAGTTACAACAGTCTCAATATATGATGTTTCGAGTTTATGATGCTCACTCCCACTCCCACTCAGCTTACACCGCTAATGTCATACTTACGGACTACGTGGCCAAAATAGTTTGGTTGCATGCACTGAAAGAATACGCAGTAACACGGCATATGAGTGAGGGAGTTTTCCTTTTCTGTGGCTTAGTTGTGTTTTTATGATTTTACAACTGTGTTTGGAGTGGTAAGTGACTCAGGCTAGGGTGTGTTTCGACTTACACTAAAATTCAAGTTATACTTTTAAAGGAACGGATCTGTGTCGTAACTCGAGAACCCCCTGTGTTCTTCTAACTATAATGTTCATCATTTTATTAAAAATAAGAAATTATATTTTAATTAAGCCCTGTAATCAATAAGGTTATATGACACATACACACTCATCTTTTTTGACAACTTACACGAACATTTTGTCAAGTTGTAAATGCTGCTTTATTCATTTTGATCTCATTTCACATTTGTGGGAATAAGCTTTTATAAATGTTTACCAAGGTTTATACCAGTTGTAATGAAAGGGTTTTATGTCATGAAGCCTTAGAAATGCAGAGATTAGGTGAAGTGTTTCAGTCTTACAGTATTTATGTTCTTAAGTATTTAGTCTGTACTGTACTTTGGTACACCAGCCCCGCTTAACTGCAAATAAATATTAGTGTGGCATACTTTAATCCCTCCTACTCTTCCTGTAGATCTCAGATATTGAGGCAAGAATATCAGCGCTTAAAAATGCCGGATTGAATGTGTCTGCATGCTCACGATTTTCCAAGTACAAGCCCAAATCTAAGGTAAGTTTCACTCATGGGCCTGTTTTACCAGGACTATAAACACACTTCTTAGTATTAATAGGAACATTATTATTGGTAGCAGTAGTTGTAGTAGTAGTAGTGGTAGTAGTGTGTTACAGATATATAAATTTAAGAATAAACAAGTACAGTGATCATAAAAAGGGCTGATTAATATTTTTATGTCATACCAGGTGGCAGGTAAGCTACAGGTGCGGTTCAGTTCAAGAACATGGTCTTCTAGTTTGTAATGGTTTTTAGTGGTGTTCTTTTTTTTTGATATCCTAACTGGCTGGACTTTAGCCCTAATTAATAATTCATTCAATAATTTAATTGAATGTGTGTTACATGTCAGCCTCAGACCCTGGACTCCTCACGCCAGCAGAGGAGAAAGCTGCCCGCTCCTCCGCCCAGAGGTACACCGGTTGTTTTCCGTGTTTGTTCACGTCTTGTGTGTCAAAGTGCTGGCCTCTCAGTGATCAGTGCATGTGTGTGTCTCAAGGGGCTGTGGATGTGATCCCTGTTGATGGCTGTTGCGTAAGACAGCGGCCCTTATACATCAAAGTCGCATAGAAACAGATGAAGATTTGTGCATGCCGAATGCCGATTGCAGTGATCTGTCCTTGTTTTTGTCTTCAAACTGTTCATCCCAATGCCTTAATGTTGCATGTTGGCCAATACCAATCCGATTACAGACACACAGTTTAGGTAGGAAATGCTAGTCTCTGAATTTTAATTTACTATTTTTAATTTTATTTGTTACGATCCAATTTAATTGACCACCCTCATGATCTGGCTACCAGTCGCCAGTAAAATCGCTTTATTGTTTTAATGTGTGTACACTGATATTGATATTTCCACATTTTTTGGACTATGTAAATGGGATAACCATGCATGTCCACTTCACTAATGAATGTGCAAATCACAGAATCGTGGTTTTCTAATAAATGAGTGCACTTATAAATGTTACTCTAAAAACTGACCTCCTTAACTAAATGTTTTTGGATGAAATTGAATAGATGTGCATATGTAGTTAAAAACCTTACTTATTTTTCATTTACATCCAGCAAGGCTCAGGCAGACTATTTTTACTCAACTGTACTCAAAATGCTTCACACTGCAGCTGACTTTTTTTTTGTTTCACGCCACTGAAAATGAATGTGTGTAGAATATTGGATTACAAACTCACATGCAGTAGACATGTATCATAAGCTGCACACAGTAGTCTGATTTATTCCCTTGATTTTGAATACTCTGCTCATACTAATGCTGCCAGTGAACCAGAAAGTTTCCATAGAACCTTTGTTTTCAACCAGTTGTGCAAGTGAACTTTAAGTGAACTGGACCATATGAAACTGATAAGAGCCACTACCCTTATAATTGACCAATATAAGGCATTTTGGATAATGGCTAAGTGGCATGTGTCACAGTGCATGCAGAAACAATGGAAAACAGAAAAGATCCCTGTACATTTGCATCTACTATTATTCATGCAAAATATTCAAGAGACAGCAACATTCATCTGTCCATCCATGCGTTGCGGGATTTATATTGGTCTTAATTGGCTTGTTGCGTGAATGGAGTATTGGTAATTACCAAAGTATTTGAAAAGTTTCACCAGTATCTTGATAAATTGTGTTTTGCCTCCGTTTAACCTAAGGTTCCACACTGGGAGCAGAGCATGTTCTTGCTCCCAGTTCACTTTTTTGTGTAATGCTGCATGCCTGATGACCTCAACGGCACCAAAATGTCCCTCGTCTATGGATCAAAAAATGTTCCATCACTGTACGGATGTACTCATCTCCTCATCCCCATTTCTCCATTTCATGCATGTCTTGTACCTCAGTGTGTCATCAAAGTGTCCGTGTGGGAGTGTGTTTATGTGCCTATCGATCTATGCTAAAATCCCTTAAGCAACCATCTTCTCTGGTTCAGAGGAGAAGGGACACCTTTTTTTCCCTTCCGTTGCTCTGTCGTTGTTTAGGGAAACATTACACGTTTTGATTTTTTAAAAAAAGAAAGCTAGTCTGAAAGGTGAGCAGCATCAGTGAAAAAGTGTGTGAATAAATGTACAAGGCTGAGCGCAAAGCAAAAAGAGGGGAAAAAAAAGAGACGCTGTCCATTAGAGAGATAGAATTGGCCAGTGCCGTTATCTCTTTTCCGCGGTTTTCTCTGCGCTTTCTCAGAAGCCTTTTTTTTTGTAAAGATCCTCTTTTAATTAATGCTGGTTCTCTTTGGCTCTGGTCATCACTGATGACTATGATTCATTCAGTTTTCTTTTTTTTTTCTTCTCACCTTCATTTTCAGCTTTCAAAGGCCGGACTTGCTTATTCCAACTCTCAATTAGTCATGTAATCTTATTGATTATGGACTGATGGTTGTCCTACAGCAGGCCTTAAGCTGATTTTCAGTCTTTGTCACGTATTCTGTCTGCAGCTGTTTGATAGCACTTTTCTCGTTATGCCTGTTCCACTCTTGCCTTACCGTCATAATCTTTTTTTTCGTAGAGTTCAGTGGAAACTGGCCAAGTGTCGTCTGATGACACTTTGTTTTGTTAGTCATTCCCCGGAAGGATTAGAGCAATGACACTTTTGAAGTCGATTTCTGTAATTCCATTTTGCTAAAGTGCATGATGGTGTTTTGATGCATATCAAAGAGGGCTAAGAGTGGATACAAGTCTGCACTATAGCTAAATAAGATTATTCATGATGCTCTCTTTATTCTACATGTACGTAAGCCCTTGGATGAAATCCATCAAACATCCTGAAGTTCCCGTCTGCTAAAGTGGTCATTCACTGTGCCGTCTTTTGGGGAACCAAAAACTGGTCCACAGTGTTGTCTCATTCTAGTTCTTAAAACACCTGGGCCAGGTAACCCCTAGAAGTCTAGACTTAGTACTGCCATTTTGCTATACTGTAGCTATTTAATTACGTCATGCAATTTTCATGTTCAACCCATTATCTAATGATTTTATCCATATCCAATGTACACGTTCTCATCTGCCTTTTTTCTTTGCATCTATATCAAGCTATGGCAAAAAAGCATATGTTTTTATTTTCTGCATCCACATGAGTTCACTTACAAACACAAGAATCCACTTACAAACACAAATGTTGTATCGGTTGGACCCTTTCCACATGTCCACTTGTTTCAGTGACTTATGAGTCAAAAATAATTTATTTCAAATTTAGGGCTAGCCTGAATAGTATTTCACTCAGGCTTTGAATATCTGTTGGTATTTTCAAAGAGGTATTCAAATATTTAATCACCCTAATAATAATTGTGATAATTAATGATAATTTTAAGTATTTTCATTTCTGCAGTTCAAAATATATCCAGTAAATTCTAAAAGTGTAGCTGAAGCCCAGCTGCTCACACGCTGTAAATTTGTATAAATGAAATTATTTTAGCCTGTCTTTCAAATCAGCCTTCATGAGTTAAGTAAACAGTAGAAAATGTAAAGTATAAAAATGATCAATTTAGTCATCACCATCAGGGTTTTAGTTATAGATGTTAGAAACAACAGCATCAATAAACC
>JBBIGA010150099.1:1190-18823 GCA_037576975.1 Alestes dentex | reverse complement strand
CCACACACTGCTCCCCACACACTGCTCCCCGACACACACTGCTCCCCCACACACTGCTCCCCCACACACTGCTCCCCACACACTGCTCCCTCACTGCTGCTCCCACACACACTGCTCCCACACACACTGCTCCCCCACACACTGCTCCCACACACTGCTCCACAAACACTGCTCCCCCACACACTGCTCCCTCACACACTGCTCCCCCACACACTGCTCCCCACACACTGCTCCCCGGACGCTGTGCTCCTGCCCCCTGCTTCACTTGGTGTCCCCTGCTTCACAATGTGTCAGGGACGTCAGCGCAGCCTGGTGTGACCAGTGTGTTAGCTTGTGGCTAATGCTGGGACGCTTCTATTTTAAATATTGTACGATCATAACATTAAATGTTAACATTAATCACTAACATTTAGGCATTTTTACTGTAGTGAGAATCTGTGGAATCAAGACGCTGCTGTACTGAATCGAGCTCTGAATTTTGTGTTTTGTGTATTTTATGTATTTTGTGTGTTTTGTTAATTTTGTGTATTTTGTGTGTTTTGTGTATTTTGTGTGTTTTGTGTATTTTGTGTGTTTTATGTATTTTGTGTGTTTTGTGTATTTTGTGTGTTTTGTGCATTTTGTGTATTTTGTGTGTTTTGTGTATTTTGTGTGTTTTGTGTATTTTGTGTGTTTTGTGTATGTTGTGTGTTTTGTGTATTTTGTGTGTTTTATGTATTTTGTGTGTTTTGTGTATTTTGTGTGTTTTGTGAATTTTGTGTATTTTGTGTGTTTTGTGTATTTTGTGTGTTTTGTGTATTTTGTGTGTTTTGTGTATTTTGTGTGTTTTATGTATTTTGTGAATTTTGTGTATTTTATGTATTTTGTGTGTTTTGTGTATTTTGTGTGGTTTTTGTGTATTTTGTGTTTCGTGTATTTTGTGTTTGTTTTTTGTATTTTGTATGTTTTATATGTTTGTTTTTTGTATTTTGTGTATTTTATGTATTTTGTGTATTTTGTGTGTTTTATGTTTTGTGTATTTTGCGTACTTTGTGTGTTTTGTGTATTTTATGTGTTTTGTGAATTTTGTGTATTTTATGTGTTTTGTGAATTTTGTGTATTTTATGTATTTTGTGTGGTTTGTGAATTTTGTGTATTTTATGTATTTTGTGTATTTTGTGTTTGTTTTGTGTATTTTGTGTTTGTTTTGTGTATTTTGTGTGTTTTGTGTATTTTGTGTGTTTTGTGTTTGTTTTTGTATTTTGTATGTTTGTGTGTTTTATGTACATTTTTTGTATTTTATGTATTTTGTGTGTTTTGTGTATTTTGTGCATTTTGTGTATTTTGTGTATTTTGTGTGTTTGTTTGGTGTGTTTCATGTGTTTGGTGAATTTAGTGTATTTTGTGTGTTTGGTGAATTTTGTGTATTTTGTATGTTTGTTTGGTGTGTTTGGTGAATTTTGTGTATTTTGTGTGTTTGGTGTGTTTGGTGAATTTTGTGTATTTTGTATGTTTGGTGTGTTTGGTGAATTTTGTGTATTTTGTGTGTTTGGTGTGTTTGGTGATTTTTGTGTATTTTGTATGTTTGGTGTGTT
This sequence comes from Alestes dentex, assembly GCA_037576975.1. Taxonomy (NCBI): domain Eukaryota; kingdom Metazoa; phylum Chordata; class Actinopteri; order Characiformes; family Alestidae; genus Alestes; species Alestes dentex. Next base: position 17,249 of record JBBIGA010150099.1, on the reverse strand, counting down.
TGGTGAATTTTGTGTTATTTGTGTGTTTGTTTGGCGTGTTTGGTGTATTTAGTGTATTTTGTGTGTTTGGCATGTTTGGTGAATTTAGTGTATTTAGTGTGTTTGTTTGGTGTGTTTGGGGAATTTTGTGTGTTTGGTGTGTTTGGCGTGTTTGGTGTATTTAGTGTATTTTGTGTGTTTGGCATATTTAGTGTATTTTGTGTGTTTGGCGTGTTTGGTGTATTTTGTGTGTTTGGTGAATTTTGTGTGTTTGGTGTGTTTGGCGTGTTTGGTGTATTTTGTGTGTTTGGTGTGTTTGGCGTGTTTGGTGAATTTTGTGTGTTTGGTGTGTTTGGCGTGTTTTGTGTGTTTGGTGTGTTTGGCGTGTTTGGTGAATTTTGTGTGTTTGGTGTATTTTGTGTGTTTGGTGTGTTTGGCGTGTTTGGTGTGTTTGGCGTGTTTGGTGAATTTTGTGTGTTTGGTGTGTTTGGTGTATTTTGTGTGTTTGGTGTGTTTGCCGTGTTTTGTGTGTTTGGCGTGTTTTGTGTGTTTGGCGTGTTTGGCGTGTTTGGTGAATTTTGTGTGTTTGGTGTATTTTGTGTGTTTGGCATGTTTGGCGTGTTTGGTGTATTTTGTGTGTTTGGCGTGTTTGGTGAATTTTGTGTGTTTGGCGTGTTTGGTGTATTTTGTGTGTTTGGTGTGTTTGGCATGTTTGGCGTGTTTGGTGTATTTTGTGTGTTTGGTGTGTTTGGCATGTTTGGCGTGTTTGGTGAATTGTCCTAACCGGGTGTTTGTTCGGCAGGGGGTCGCGGGTGTGGAGTTCATGAGCTCATCTGTGCGAGACGAGGTGAGAGTTTCCAGCTCTGTTAATCATTTCATTTTTATTTATTGATGTTGTAGCTGCACGAATATCAGTACTGAATTTTTGCTGCTACAGATTGCGATTGTGATGCCGTTCAGTTTATTAAAGGACCAAATCATCTTTTCTGGAATTAAAATGCTTGAAATTTGGTTAAAGTTTTGAAATTGATGTTCCCATTCCATAAAGTCCATACATGGAAACTGAACTGGCCAGGCTGGGAGACCGGTTAGTCCAGACTTACCAACCAGTTAGACCTGACTTACACGAGCCTGGTCAGACCAACTAATCCCAGTTAACCAGCCAGTAAGACTAGCCTTTTACCAGCTCAGTCAGACTGGGAGACCAGCTAATTCCCACTGACTGTCCAGTTAGACCAGGCTGGGAGACCAGCTAATACCAGTTGACTGGCCAGTAAGACCAGCCTAACCCCTGTGACTGGCCAGTTAGACTACCCCTTTACCAGTTTGGTCAGACTGGGAGACCAGCTAATTCCAGTTGACCAGCCAGTTAGACCAGTTTGACAACAGCCTGGTCAGGTTGGGAGACGAGCTAGTCCCAGTTGACCGGCCCCTTAAACCAGTCTTAAACCATCTTGGCCAGTCTGGGAGGCCGGCCAGAACATCCTAATCCAGCTGGGCTGGTGAATGAAGAAGTTCGGGCGGTGTTCGGTCGGGGGGGCTGGGGGGGTGTCAACCTGCTTCTGAATTATAAATGACGTATCAGGTTTGTTGGACAAAAACAAACGTCATTATTAATTCAGAGCCGAGATTGTGTTTCTGGAGGAGGGAGCGACGTGTAAACAGCGCAGAACTTCTCTCGCTTAACCGCTCAGATTTAAATAATCATGTCCTACTTTCTCCTGCGTTTCCGGCCTCGCTCGCGCGGCGTCCTGCAGAGGATCTGCCAGAAACCAGTCGATTAATTACAGCTGTGAACCGGCCGGCGTGGCGCGAAGACGCCGCGGTTTTAATGATACAATGAAATAACTCCATGTTTAATAGTTGCGTATTTGATTCTGGATGGAAGTATTAAATTTGGTACACCTAACACAGCCCTAAAACAGTCTGGCCTGACTGGGAGACCAACCAGTCCCAGCTGACCGGCCCATTAGACCAGCCTGAACTGACTGGGAGACCAACCGTAACTTCTGAATCCTTTAGAGCCCAGAAAGTCACAGTTAGGTCTGGATAAAGGCTAAAGCTAGTTGTGTTAGCTTCTGCAGCTACACTTCTGTGGAATCTGGAACAGAAAGAAATACTGAACATTAAATTATGAAATCAATACTGTTCACATACGTTGCTAGCGCTAGTTTAAGCTAAATCGCTTCTGCTGCTGGACAGTTTCTTGAACCCGAAAGATATTATGAATTTTAAATGAACTGTTTATATTTACAAAGTCACTGCTAGTCCTAGCTAAAGGTGACTGTGCTAGCTTTGGCCGCTGGAGGTGCAAAATGATGAATGTGAAACAATAACAATCGTGTATCTTCAGCTTCTGGAAGTTTCTGGAAACTGTAAGAAACCGGTGGTGGCCTACTGAAGAAGTATCCTTCCCACATGGGTTCGAATCCTACCTTCAGCATCCCACCACTGAGTTCCTGAGCAAGACCCTTAACCCCAAGTGTCTCCAGAGAGACTGCCCCCTGTAGTTAGGGAATGGAAGTCGCTTTGGATAAAAGTGTCTGATAAATGCCGTAAATGTAAATGTAGAACTGACTCATTCTAAAAAGCCACTGCTAGCTGTGCTAGCCTGAAGTTTCTGGAACCCGAACAAAAGAAATGATTTAATGTTACTTGATAAAATGAACTGTTTTGTATATGTTTGTGTAACCTGAAGGACATAAATAATGAATGTGAAATTGTGAATCATGAATCCTTGATATGTCCCGAGGGAGAGCTGGTGGTCTACTGGTTAGGGAGTTGTCCCTGTGATCAGAAGGTTGTGGGTTTGAATTCCAGGACTGCTAGTGGCAGCACTGAGGTTCCCCCAGTTGGTGGCAGCTCGATGCCTCACTGGGTGACTGGGTTAAATGCAGGGAAAGAATTTCACACGTTGTGCTGTGGTGTGTTCACAACTTTACTTTAAACTCCCTGCTAGCGCTGGCTGACCTAAAAGTTAACTGCAGTACAACTTCTGCTTCTGGAAGTTTATGGAAACTGGAAGAAAGAACTGATGAATTCTGGAAAGCCACTGCTACCTAAAAACCCAAAAAGCTAACAGCGCTGGTTTCTGGAACCCGATTGATAGAAACGATTGAATGTTGCATTACGAAATGAACTGCTTACGTACACTTCATATGTAACGTATAACATTATATTCCACGTGCAAGTATGTGGAATCTGAAAGACGTAAATAATGAATGTGAAGTTGTTTTATTACAAATCCTTTATTTGTCCTGTAAACTCACTGCTAGTTAACCTAAAGCTAATTAAGCTCCAGCTTCTGCTGCTGGAAGGTTCTGGAGTCTGTCTTGGTTGAACTGTTTAGTGATCTAGTGTTGATATTTTACGCTGCAGACCAGAATATCCTGATCTCGGCTGCGATTACGTTAGTGTGTGTCTTTATGGAACCGCTACAGTTAGCAGCAGGGTGGTCTGAGTTGAAGTGGATCTAGAACTGACGGGTCAGTGGCTCTGTGCTCTGTGCAGGTTGGAGCGGTGTCAGGTTATAACCCTGCGCTCCTGAATTATTCAGTGCTGGAAGAGACGGATCGGGGACGGCGTTCCGGACTCACCTGCCGCAGGTATCAGCAGCTAAAACCGAGCAGAAGCGACGGGTGACCCACGGTTAATTGGAATATTTGCGTTTTTTCCTGACAAAAACTGATATTTTTGACCTGAATAGTCCTTCAGGGGCTGGACGTTAAGGTTTGCCTTCTGCTGTCTTTATTAAATACATTCTAGCGCAGTTAAAGTTATATAATATAGTTATTAAAAGTAGATTCTTCTGTGATACTGCTGGTAAATAGAACCTTTAAAGGTTTCTGTTTGTTTCTGCTGTCTTTTAATAGTGTCTAACACCCAGTAATGGAGTTTTGTTTTTTCCAGTTGGGTTCATATCAGATCCTAAAGGTGTACCAGGTGATTCTAGACACATTTGATGGTTTTCTAAAGAAATCTACAGGGTTTCTATTTGAACCTGATGGTATCTCATGGTAACCATTAAACTAATTACCATTAGGAAGCAAAACCAGCAGGGAATCTTTTATCAAATGCTGTTTGTTTTCAGCTCCTGGAGACCGTATGGATAGTGTTTCTCCAGAATATCCTCTCTGTTCACCTCTTCAGGTTTCTTGATGGTTCCTCTGATTGGACCCATCCACTTTGGCCTTTGTTCCTATTCAGCTGTTCTGATCACGCCTGTCTTTTCCAATAACTGGTTCCTCTCATAATGAGCTGTAAACAAGAGCTCCAGTCTGGTTATTTGGGCTTGGACAGGGATCCTGTGGTTTGTTTTCACGGCTTTCCAAGGTTTCCAGGTCAGGGGCACCAGCGTTTGTCCTGTTCCTCTTTTTCATGGTCCGTCTTCCACATCCGTAAAGAACCATGAAGAGGACTCCAGCCCGGAGAGTTCTGGTCTTTGTTTGTTGAGAAACATTATCACACATGAAGATCTTTTCCAGCTCCTTCGTTCTCGCTCTGTCGAGTGCAGATCTGTGTCATATCGCTCGACTGCTGGATCCAAAATTAGTAACTGAGCCAGGCTGGAGAATCTGCTGCAAGTGTAAAATGCAGCAAGATGTTAGAGGTTACCAGATATTAGTATCAGTGACTTTTCATCTATGATACTGTATGATGTTAACCCTGCATATATATACATATATATATATATATATATTTGGGGTTTTTTTTCTTCATCGTGATAAATCGCATGTTTTTCTGATCTTAATCGCATTCAGTGTATTGCACACTTTTATTTTAACAAGTACTTCTACATGAACAAAAGTGCAATAACATTTGGTTTGGCGCCCCGATCAGGCTCCTTCCAAGCAACAGCGAGTTCACATTTATAAATCTGTTTTCTTTTTTTTTCTGAACAGGTTCCAGCAGAAACATTTTTCTTTTATCAGAGAGTGGCAGAAACAGTCTGTGTTAGGTAGAGAGTCCCTGATAGAGTGAGGGGAAGAGGTCCAGCACAAAAAGCAAAGAACTTTCCAAATGTGCGATAAAATAATTGTCAGCGTTAAGTGAATAACACGTTAACTTGCCCAGCCCTAAAATATATATACACACACACACACACACACACACATAAGCATATGGCAATTTTATCTGATCACACGTCTTTCTGTTGCAGTATTTTCTCAAACACTCGTCGGAGAGTGAGGCCAGGCCCTCCGACGCCCTCTCAGAGTGCAATTACTGCAACTGTTGCCATATGGCAGCAGCATGGAACTGCCATCTGCAGCGTGTACCAAGGGAGTAAATTAATACACTTTCTTAGGACACGCTGGACACTGATATTTTCATTTAGTTCTTTTTACAGTCCAGGTTGATGGTTTTATCAAGTTCTGAATTCACAGTTATGCATATTCGGAAGCGATGCGCATGGTTTTTAATGCCGGGATGGTGAGTCCTGCACCAGTGTGTTGGTGTTCTCTGTAGGTTACGCCTCCATTGTGGCATATGGCAAGTATATTTAACCTGAAAGACATGAATAATGAATGTGAATCTTGTCTTGGCCAGTTGTTTTGCTGCTCTCGTGTTTTTCTTGCACTCGTTTTCGTCCTGTCTGCACTGGTGGTCCTGCGGTGTTCTGTTCTGTCTCTGTTCTTGTGTGCTGCTCCATGGTCCTGGAGGAACGTTGTCTCGTTTCACTGTGTTCTACGTGTATATGGTCAAAATGACAATAAAAACCTACTTGACTTGTGAAATAATGAATCCCTTCCAGCTTCTGTGGTATATGGCAACCCCAGCAAAAAAAGTTTTTCATACAGTAAAGGGTCATTTATGTCCAAAGTGGTGATGATATCTGCTGGTGTCTCTCGTATCTTCGTTTGTATTTCTTTTTCAGTCTCTTTCTTTCTTTTTCTTACATTCTTTCTTTCTTTCTTTCGTTCTTTCTTTCTTTCTTTCTTTCTCTCTCTCTCTCTTTCTCTTTCTTCTGTCCCCAGTGTCACCCGAGCTGCTGGGTGTCCTCTCCTCCATCGCCGTCTTCATGGCTGTGATTGCTTTATTTTTTCTTTACCTCAGCAACAAGCTTTCAGCGGCGCCCCCCGAAGGTCTCCTGTGTTTTGAAGGTTATAAGGAGCTGAAAGGTGAGCGAGGCACACGCACCCGTCACGTGGTCATTACATTACATGTGCTCAGAGATGTTAGCAATAGCGAGGCTGATGACTTATGAGAGGGCTGGTTTCTTCATCAGAAAATATTATGAGGTGAAGCAGGAGACTCGTAGCAAAGGCGGCAATGGCGTTCTTCAAAAGCTTCCAACAGAGCCTCCCCTCCGTCTCCTCCATCCTGGACTCGGTGTCCAACACCGTCTCCAGCACCGTGGATGACCTGGCCAGCGCTGTGAGCGACGTCACGTACTCGGTGAGTGACCAGCTAACAGAGCAGGTCAACACCATCATCAGCAAGGTGCAGACCGAGGAAGAGGAGAGGGCGAAGAAGGAGGAGGCCGAGGCAGGAGCTTCTTCAGCCCAGGACGGAAGAGAAGGACGGCACGGCAAGCTGAGGAGGCAGGAGACCGAGGCGCACGGTGGGGAACCCTCAAGAACCGACAAGGGCCAGTCCAACTCCAAGAGGAACGCTTACGTCGATGAAGAGGAGGAGCAGAGAGAGAAAGAGAAGCAGGAGCAGGAGAGGAAGAATGAAGAGGAGGAGTGGGAGTGGTGCTATTCTCCCTCCAAAGGTTGGTACCGCAAAAAAAGAGATCCAAACCAGAGCCAAAGCACGGCTCCGAGTTCAGAAGCTCCGCAAGATAAGCAAGATGCTGAAGAAGACGAAGCCAGTAAGGAAAAGGAGAACGGTGAAGAGAACGCCAACGTATTCCAGGAAGAACCCATCTCCCAGGAAAACAAAAAGAAGAACAAGGAGCAACACAACACTAGAGAGGCGAGCGATCAAGAACACGAAGACGGTCTTTCCGAAGCCATCACAGAAACAAACGCCTGCTCTGAAGACGAGAGTCTCGAGAGATCCACCCGAGCCAAAGCCAAGAAGACGAGCCGAGATTCTGAAGACGGAGATGAGAGGACGAAGAGCGATGACGAGGCTGAGTGTAAATCTGGGAAAAGAAGAAAGGGCAAGGACAAAAAGGTCGGACAGGAGAGCAACAACTGTAGAAACTCCGGATCCTCTAAATCCAGAAGAGTGAAAGGTAAAGGTGAGATCGTGTGCAGTGTCTCTCTGGTGTGCTGTGAAATGGGAGATATATTAACTCCATTCTGTCCATCCTTCTGATTCACTTTTCCCTGGGAAGTAATGAGCTTTCTTGCTACAACATGTCTCCACAGTGACCTCACCGCTGTGCCAGTATCACAGGTCAACAGGTCATTTTCATCCGAGATCATTTTGTGCTGGTTTTGTTCTGCTTTTCATGCTGATTTTTAATCTGTAATTAGTTTTTCTCTGGCACATCTAATTTTTGTGATGAAGCTATGTACAATTTCCATGCTGTCTTTTATCATAGCCCGAGTGCGTTACGAAATTTAACGACAGTTGTCGGTATTTTTATGTTACACACGGCACTGACTGCGATTGATTTCAGTTGTTATCGTGCCTAGAAATTGTAAACACCATCCAGACAGGTTCTGTTACTTGTGTGGTTCATTCACGACGAAAGCACAAGGTCGCCCAGTTACTGCAGATCTTAAGATGATCTACAGTCTGGACTTTGTCTGTCCACTGGGAGACCAGGAGAAATCCTGGGCTCCACATGTCGTCTGTACCGGTTGTTCCGGTGGACTGCCTGACTGGTGAAATCGCTGAAAGGCAGTTTTGCCGTCTGCAGTCCTGTTGGTGTGGAGGAACCTCAAGACCGTCTCAACGATTGCTACTGCGTGAACACGAGTCGATTCTCAACCAAAACTAAGCACAAAATTGTAAATCCCAGCATGGAGTCTGCAGTCAGACCTGAAATACTGGTTCTTATGTTTTAGTAAAAACTACATTGTAAACTAACATTTTTCAAACTCAAAACTGAAAAAAACTGCATACAGATCTAAAATCAGCCTGAAAAACTGATTTAGAAAAGTGTGTTGTAGTCTGTAATGATTGTGCAAAAAATTGTTGACCCGTGTGTTTAGCCATCAGTAATTATTCCGAAGTTTGTTGCAGTACTGGCAGAGGCTGATGGTCCTGAAGAGCTTTTCCACTGGTCAGTGTGCGATGGGACAATTCTTAATCCATGATCAGCGTTTTGTTGTCCACGGCCATACCATACCTGAGCACCTGGGCTGAATTAGGTTTCCTTTGCTGGGATACCAGGCATACCGAATTGATTGTATATCCTGACAGAGTTTTAATCTGAAGCTCTCTCACTCTTCTTGTTGTTTGTAGTCCTGTCCCAGATGGCACACTCACGGTTCCATGGTCCTCCACAATGCCGCAGGGAGTCTAATTTCTCATTTTCACACTCGGACTGCTGAGTGACGCAACTGTCTGAATCCTGGTCGCCCAATCCTGCTCCGGGAGACCAGCCTGCAGAGTTTTTAACCTTTTAGTGTCACACAAGTTCAAAACCTCCTTCACAAACCTAAAGTCCAAAACTTCCTTCACAAACCTAAAGTCCAAAACTTCCTTCACATACCTAAAGTCCAAAACTTCCTTCACATACCTAAAGTCCAAAACCTCCTTCATAAACCTAAAGACCTAAAGTCCAAAACCTCCTTCATAAACCCAAAGCCCTCAAGGTCTCTTTCCCTTTACATCTGCATGTTGATAATATCACGTGTGCTGCTGGGGGAGGACTGTAGAACTTTGGGTTCCATTTGGGACGCTTGAGAAACCATGTGTCCACCACACAACCTCCAGAGAACCCGACTGTTTTCATGGGTACCTTTTGTGTGAAGAGATACAAGCACAGGTACTCAGACAGGATACAGATAGTCCTGGGTTTAGAAACCGCACTGTTCCATGAAACAGCTCCATTAGATGATTAGTCAAGACTTCAGACGAGACTCTTCAAAGCTAGGCTTAACTCTCTGAATACACCGGACGGGAACAGTGTGTAGTACAAAGGGTACAGGTCTGAACAAATAAGGTGTGAAGTGTAAGAGTGTTACATCTATTTCCCCCTAGACGGAAGCAGCTTAGAGAAAGGCTCCTCCGAGAGCGAAGATGAGACACCCAAGAAGCCGAAAGATCCAAACGGTCACCAGCAGAGATCCAACGGCTGGGACAGCCAGGACAAATATTCTGCCGAAAACGAGGGATACAGCAGCGAAGCTTCTGCCGAGCATGGTGAGAGACAACGTAGCTCTCACTCTGCTGATCTTTTTACTCAGAGCTTCTTCTGGGTACCGTAGATACAGCGAAAAATATTGTATAGGTTTTTACACATTTTTCCAGCTGTTTTCCTGAAAGAGTCCTAGATGCTGGAACGTAGCTGTGAGGACCACATTCAGCTACAAGGGCTTTAGTGAGTCAGGTTCTGATGCCAGAAGCTTAGTTTTGGAGTGTGTGTGCATCACTCCAACTCATTCCAAAGGTGTAAAATGTTTGTTCCCCATTCTTTCATTTCATCTACTCAATATGCCTAAGGTAAGAAAGTTTGTATAAATCAGTATTTTTGCACCAAGAACGTGATTCAAAGCAAAACACAAGGAATGAGGGCTGACTCAAGTACTTTCGTTTATGTAGAGTTACAATAAGGCAGTACCCAGCTGGTGGGGCAGCTGGTGTCTTGGTGGTTAGGGAGTTGCCCCTGCAATCAGAAGGTTGTGGGTTCAAATCCCAACAATGCTAGTGTCATCACTAAAGTCACCGTCCCCACACACTGCTCTCCGGTGCCCCCGACTGGTGGCAGCCCCCTGCTTCACTTGGTGAATGGGTTTAATGCAGAGTAAGAATTTCACACTGTTCACACTGTGTCCACTTTACTTTATATATTATACAGGTTTGGTTATAATTCATTCCTCTTTTTACCCTCATTGTTGATCTGTCCGAGTGTGTTGTGTGTTGCTCCGATGGTCCAGGAGGACGATATTTCGTCTCGCTGTTCTAAAAGTCTGAGATGACAGTAAAGCTCTACTTGACGTGACTTCTGCTTTCTCAGGCGGCTCCCAGAGGACGAGGCGCTCCAGTCCTCTGAACGAACTGCGGCCGCCGCCCTACCAGGCCAAGGACGACCCTCAGCACGGTCAGTCTGAGGGCAGCGAGGGCAGCGAGGCGGAGGAGGACACGGAGAGTTACCTGAATAAGGGCTATGAGGAGGACGCCCCCAGCGAGAGCACGGCCGTGCTGGGCCCGGAGGTGAGCGACCCGCCTCGCCGCTTCAAACGCTGCACAATACTCTGACCCCGGCGCTGACCGGCGCCGCCAACCCATCTAGCAATGACTTTTGCTCCCAACATCACTGGATGATCGGGCCTGAGAGGCCTGCAGTATGCATGACTGGAGAACTCGACTAATCTGAGACCCCCCTCCCAAAAAAAGGACTGAAATCACCGACTGATTCTTTTGATATAAATTGTGCAGTTTCTGCTGTTGCCTTTGAAATTTGCTTTCTGTTTTGTTTTCTTGTCAAATATCATCATGCTAGTGTTTTTCATGGCCAAATGTTTGTTTGCCACCATCTGCACGTCTGAGTTCAGTAAATGTGACATTTTTCAAATTAATTTCGTTCATCTGTTTATGTTTATTTAAAAAAAAACAAATCTTGTTTGGTGCCCTCTGCTGGAGACTGCAGGGGACTGCAGTTTCAGGGCTTTTTTGGGAGTTGAGTGACTCCTGCAGTGGTAGTTTGGAGGAACGTTTTGGTGGATTTTCGGGCCGGAGTTGGTTCGCTCCGGCTGAGTTCGGTAAGTCCTGATCCTTGAGAGTGCCTGAGACAGTTTGGTGACTCCTGACTGCATTCTCCAGCCTCCTCTGCTTTAAAGTGAGTCCAAATCAGTTCAGGACCATTAAAAAACCTCAAACCGACCAGGCATTAAACACACTGAGAGGCTGCAACTGCTGCAGGAATGAATGAATCATTTCACCAACTTGGACCCTCAAGGAATTTGTAGTGAGTTTTTTTCACAACATGTGATTTTTATTATTTTTTAAAAATCATGGTGTTTAAAGGGCCTGTGTTTTCTTTATTTTATTTCTTACCCAGAGATTCGGTAGTGATCATTTTTTCAGCTTAGTTACCGAAGAGTCATAATTGATTTCTACATGACCATTTCCCAAAGCCTTCTATATAAAATATATAAAGTTTATTTATAAGTGCATTGATGTGAAAAACACAATAAAGTACTTGATGTTTTGGGAAATGAATGGTTATAATAACTGTGTTTATGTTCTACATTCTATTAAAAGGCAAGAGCATTATGTTTTTATGATATGGGCCCTTTAACCTGCTTCCAGAATCCTATGATAGGTTGGCACTGCTTGCTGAGAGCGCCCTGATTGGATAATTTCAAACAAGCACAAAGTTATACCAACCAATCATAAAGAAGCAGTTTCCAAGTGTATTTGATTTCACTGATTGTGATGCACTCAGACTCGTACAGCAGGACTATAAAAGGACGTTAAAGTGATAGTTTGGCAAAAATCGAATGTGCCCAGTTTTCCTCGCGGCCACATCTGAGATGTGTTCGATGTCTGAAGTTTTTTTTTTATTTTTATTTCAGCAATGGAAGCATATACCCCATATCAATGAGCATTGTGCTTAAATTATCACATGCTCGTCTTCAGCAATCTCTAATAGATTCACTTTTGTGGTTTTTGAAACGGTTTGACTCACTGTTACCTAAAAACAGCCCATTTTTTAAATTTGAAACAAAAAAAAATCCAAAGTAGCAGAACTGTAAACCCGAGTTCTTGGCAGACTGTTGCCTTTACTCTCGATGCCTTACCGTTTTAATATTTTCCCCATTATTCCTGCCCCACCCCCGTCAACAAACGATCAAAACATTCATCACCCCCAAATCCATCACCCTTGTGGACAATAGAAAACACTGGAAGGCAGTGAAGGATCTCCCTTATTTTGAATTCCTAATGTTGGTCCGAATTTTGCTGCACTCCATTTGAACTGGGAGGTCAGAATGTGCGAGTTCCCAGTAAGTAATGCAAACTAAAACCAGCAGCAGTGAAGACCCTTCATCAGCATGTCTGTCTCATTATTGTCTCATTAAATCAGTTGGGGACGCACAGTACTGTCCAAGGTCCATCTATGGACACACAATGCTGTCCAGCATCCATCTATGTATGTTTTGAACAAAATACCATGTTCAACTTTTGCACAAAACACCATCATCAACTGGTGTTGATAACAGTGACGAACTGCTAACCTAGAACCCGGCTTGTCGTACTGGAACATGTTCGACTCAGGTCTCATTCCAACCTCCAACTCCCCACAGTTAAAGTCCAGGCTGTGGAGGAAACTGGGCAAATGAGGTTTTTCTCGAAACTACTGCTTAAATAAAAGTTTACGGAATACTTCGCCCACACACTCTAATGTTGCTCACAATGAAAATAAGCTAACAGTCACCAGCTGTAATGAACCAGTCCGATGCTACAACAATAAAGAAAATAAAGAAACTAGACTAATGGAAGTAAACAGTAACAAGAAAAAAGGCAAGACAGGATGAGAAGAAAATGAGACAAAAGTGAGATGAGTTAAGACAAGACGAGAACAGTCCGGTGATGATGAGGTTTCATCATTTGAACAATGCTAATCGGTGACTATTGGCTCTCAGTACTTGTTAGCAACATTAGCATTTCTGAACTATTCCTTTAAGCCTCAGTCTTGGTTCCCGTTCGGTGGTCCGTGTTTGAAACCCTGCACTCTACTCTCACTCATCTGTCTCTGCCTTTCTCTGTTCCATCTCTCCACCTTCCCATCCCTCCGTCCCGCTCCTGCAGGACTCCTCGGTGCCCACGCTGCCAGAGATGTATGAGCCGGAGGTTCTTGGGAAGTACGGCACGCTGGACGTGGCATTTGAGTATGACTCGAGTACGCAGCACCTGGCCGTCACGGTAACCGCTGCCACCGACATCCCGGCCCTGAAGACCACGGGGAACATCTCCTGGCAGGTCCACCTGGTGCTGCTTCCCACCAAGAAGCAGCGCGCGAAGACCGGGGTGCAGAAAGGGCCCTGTCCCGTCTTCACCGAGACCTTCCGCTTCTCCCCGGTGGAGCGGGAGGCGCTGGGGGAGTACGCCGTGCGCTTCCGCCTCTACAGCGTCCGCCACCGGAAGAAGGAGAAGGTTCTGGGGGAGAAAGTGTTTTACCTGACCAAACTCAACTTGCAGGGCAAAACGGCACTGCCTGTCACCCTGGAGCCTGGATCTGCAGTCCCCGTGAGCGCTGTGTTCCAGTCAATGTTTTCAACAATATAAAACCATTCTGATAGCAGATAAATGGATAAAACTATTCTGATTCTCCAGCCTGGTCTTTCAGAGATGAGTTTTTCTGTAGTTATGTGAAGAACCAGGCTGGAACCATGTACATTTAAGGTAAATAGCGTTGTGTTTCAAGTCAGTGGAGGTGTGAGCCAGATCACTAGAGGTACATGTTAGGTCCCTGGCATCAGTGACCTGAAACATACCGCACCCTCAGCCTGGCTCTTCAGATGTGAAGTTTTCTGTAGTTATGTGAGGAACCAGGCTGGAGCCAAGTCACTGGAGATGCATTTCAAGTCACTAGAAGTGTGTTTTAGGTCACTGGCACCAGTGACCCACAACACGCTGTACCTCCAGCCTGGCTCTTCAGATAATTTCTGTAATTATGTAAATAACCAGGTTGTGTTTCAGGTCACTGGAGGTGTGTTTCAGCTCCCTGGAGATGTGTTCAAGTCACTGGAGGTGCCTTTTAGGTCACTGGAGATGTGTTCAGGTCACTGGAGATGTGTTTGAAGTCACTGAAGATGTGTTCAGGTCACTGGAGGTGTTCAGGTCACTGGAGGTGTTCAGGTCACTGGAGATGCATTTTAGGTCACTGGAGATGTGTTTGAAGTCACTGGAGATGTGTTTCAGGTCACTGGAGATGTGTTTGAAGTCAATGGAGATGTGTTTCAGGTCACTGGAGATGTGTTTGAAGTCACTGGAGATGTGTTTGAAGTCAATGGAGATGTTTTTGAAGTCACTGGAGATGTGTTTGAAGTCACTGGAGATGTGTTTCAGGTCACTGGAGATGTGTGTCAGGTCACTGGAGATGTGTTTGAAGTCACTGGAGATGTGTGTCAGGCCACTGGAGGTGTTTCAAGTCACTGAAGGTGTATTTCAAATCACTGGAAGAGTGTTTCAGGTCACTGGAGGTGCACTTTAGGTCCCTGGAGATGTGTGTCAGTTCCCTGGAGGTGTTTCAGAACACTGGAGGTGTTTCAGGTCCCTGGAGGTGTTTCAGATCACTGGAGATGTGTGTCAGGTCCCTGGAGGTGTTTCCGGTCCCTGGAGGTGTTTCAGATCACTGGAGGTGTTTCAGGTCAGTGGAGGTGTTTCAGATCAATGGAGGTGTTTCAGATCACTAGAGATGTTTCAGGTCCCTAGAGGTGTTTCAGGTCCCTGGAGGTGTTTCAGGTCCCTAGAGGTGTTTCAGGTCCCTGGAGGTGTTTCAGATCCCTAGAGGTGTTTCAGATCACTGGAGGTGTTTCAGATCACTGGAGGTGTTTCAGGTCCCTGGAGGTGTTTCAGATCACTGGAGGTGTTTCAGATAACTGATGTGTTTCAGGTCCCTGGAGGTGTTTCAGGTCCCTGGAGGTGTTTCAGGTCCCTGGAGGTGTTTCAGGTCCCTGATGACCGTGTTGTCTGTGGTCCGCAGGGCTGTGGGTCGTTAGTGAGCGTGTCCCGCAGTGTGGGTGCTCTGTCCTATCACTCCACCGGCGAGTCGTCCACTCCAGAGCTGCTCCTCGGCCTCCTCTATAACTCCAGCACCGGCCGGCTCTCCGCCGAGGTCATCAAGGGCAGCCACTTCAAGAACTCTGCCTCCGACCAGCCTCCCAGTAAGAGATAACACTAATGACTAATCACTTTCTTCCTGTCAGACTCTACTTCCTGTTCACTTCGCTCCTTTCTTTCTCTCGCCCCCCCCCCCCGCCGCGCCCGGCCCCCAGGCGGCCTGTTCTGTTGTATAAAGCGCTTAATCGGGGGGCAGTTGTATATCATGCGAGGTGAGTCATATTAAACCCCTTCAGAGTCACAGTTCAAACACACCCAGTTACATGACCTCTTCTAAGCGAAAGATAAGACATTTAATAAGAAACTCAAATTTGGCACTGTTGTGCTAATTTTAGCACACATTGGCTTGTTCAGTTTAACATATTTGGAGAAAGCAAAACACAAAAATCATAAAAATTCGTCACAACTTTACATTTTGTTTTTATTTATTAATTATTCATATTTTATTATTGCTATTCATTCTTCCCCTTCGGTGTTCAATGCAGCAAATAAACGAAATGTGTGCATTAAAGGGTGTTCTCAGAACAGAATGTGTACTTATTTACATTTAGAAAAGGGTCATTTGACCGGGGTGTGAAAACTTTTGCACGCAACTGTACATTTCATTCGTCAGGCACGGTTCCCACTGGTCCTTCAGAGTTTGTGAATTTGGGAGTAAAACTAAATGGAGGTCTTGACTTGGGCCTGGAAAGTCCCTGGAAGATCTTTAAAGCTGATACCTGAGAAGGCGTGGGAACCCTTCATTAGAAGGTTCTGCTGTAAACCGTGATCTCCTCTTCATTTCCTTCCTGGCACTTCTCCTTCTGGATGGTCCACCTCAGACCGACAGTGTTCCTCCACAAACTCAAAGTTTCAGTTCAGCATTCTGGGTGGCTGTTAGCTACGCTAATGTTTACAGATCCGTGTTTTTAGAGAACAGTGAGTCACTCAGCAGCGCTTACCAAACTTCCTGCAATGTTTTGGTGAGAAAAGTGTAAAGTGCCCATTACTCATACGTGAACACGCCAGAGCACAAACTTCTCTCTCTGTGTTCAACCCATTCAACCCCTTTAACTCATTTAACCCATTTAACTCATTTAACCCCTTTAACTCATTTAACTCATTCAACTCATTTAACCCACTTAACTCATTTAACCCATTCAACCCCTTTAACTCATTTAACCCACTTAA
>JBBIGA010150040.1:0-18830 GCA_037576975.1 Alestes dentex | reverse complement strand
ATGCTGGAATAGAAAAGGTTCTTCCCTAAACTGTGTCCACAAAGTTGGAAGCATGGCGTTGTCCAAAATGTCTTGGTATGCTGAAGCCTTCACTGAAAGTAAGCGGCTTACCCCAAACCCTGAAAAACAGGTATGTCCCAATACTTTTGTCCATGTAGTGTATTTTGGAAGCTTGGTGAGAATGCTTTTCACTTCTAACTAACCATCCTTCTCAACGTGTGGTGGTAAAATAGAAGGTTCATTATAGCTCTGGTTGTTGAAACTTAAAAACAGTGGATATGGGCATTTTCAGGCATGTAGCTCTGCTTTGATGGCCATTGTCTGATTTATGGATGTTGACACACCTTCCCTAGTTTATTCTCTAATCTTCCAGGTTGATGAAAGGGATTTTGCCTCTGTGTCATCTCATATTCACTCCCTAGCGAAACAGAAAGTCATGGATGACTGCTTAAGACATTATGGCATTTTTTCCCCATCTTTGTCAAGGGTGTCCTAATTATGGCACTGATGTTCTGCTCATCCAGACTTTCTCCTGAGAATATTAAAAAGGATGTTAATAAGGAGTTGGATGGCCCTTTGCAGCAGAAACAGCCTCTACTCTTTTACATTAGAACACTGCTAGGTTGCGTTAGTGAGGTCAGCTACTAACAATTGATGGTGAGTTATGGATCGCGAATGCCACTTCGGCTCTTGCCAAAGGGAATAAGTTCAGAAAACAGTTCCACCACTCCACAGCTCAATGCCCTGGGACTTTATGCCCATCTATCTGACAACAGGCATGGTGACCTTAGTCCCACAGCCTACTCCTGCCATTCGATTTTCAATGGTGATTATACAAGCTTCTAATGAACACCTGTATAAACAACAAAGACACTCTGAAGTAGCTGAATTAAAAGGAGTGTCTGACTATATGGACAAAAGTATTGGGGCGCCTGACCACTACACCAGTATGACATTGCATTCAAATACATAGACTTTAATATGGAATTGGTCCCCCTTTGCAGCTATGACAGCTTTCACTCTTCTTGGAAAACGTTCCACAAGATTTTGGAGTTCCTGTAGGAATTTGTGTCCATTCATTCTATAGAGCAGTGATCGTCAACTGGCGGCTCGCGGGCCACATCCGGCCCACCAGAGCTTTCCATCCAGCTTTCCATGAATGGACGTCTATGGAGCTAGAAAGCTAAATTCTGCACTCGCCTGCGGCAGTGTTCTAAGAGTGGGAGTTCTCCTTATATTAAAATTTCTCTGATATTACTGAATCAGGAATAGCCTAGTAAAGGAGGGAAAAGTATGTTCCTACATGTATTTTTTTCTAAATCAAATGAAACAAGCCTTCAATCTGTCTGTAATCTGCCGGTCACGGCGTGCGCGCTTACGAATGGCTTTCAGTTGTACCGAGTTAAGACTGATATGTGTGTGTATATAAGGAAGCCCAAACGGATGCTTTGGCGCGAATCGTTGTTTATCTTCTCTGAGGACAGTGGATTAACCTGCCTTATTTTGAGTTTTTGATTGTCCATGTGTTTACTATGACATATCCAAGTTTGTTTCTAAGTTTTCTAAGTTTCATGTTTTGCACTGTGTGGCTGCCAGTTTTGCTTTTACGGTGTTTTCAATAAAAGGAATATATTCTCAAAGAACGTGTTATCTGCGCATGTCATCTGCCCATCACACCAACCCACATTCTGCAATCAAAAATGATGATAAACTCATTACTCTCATTCAACATTTCTTTTATTATTTTTTATCATAATTTTATCTATTGCTGTGACTCAATAAAAACCATCAACATAACAGAGACGAGCATTGTAAGTGCAAGCCTTGCACATCAGCAAATAGATGACATATAAAAGTGACAGGCCTCAGTTATTAGTTACTCTTTGCATCAAATTAAAGTAGCCTGTGATCCCACAAATAAAGTAAAACCAAGAAAATCACAAGACTGAAATGCTCACGTTTGGTTAATGGGAGAAGTTACATTTACCCTCCAACGCTATCTTTTTAACATTGGGCTTGACATCTGTCAGGCTTATGCGTGAGCAGTCCTCCAAAGACTGGTTTGACAGTCAGTTCCTGTCATGCGTTTTTATAGAGTTCATTTTTGAGAACGCAGCTTCACAGGTGTACGTTGATCCGAACATGGTGAGCACATACATGGCCAATGTCTTCAGTGTGTCATACTCTTGGGGACAAGCCATCCAAAAGGCTCTCAAGCTTTCGGCACCATGGAAAGCAGCCTGCATGTCACCAGCGGCCTGGATGTCAATCAGTTCACTTTGAATAGCCGCCTCTTCCAGCGGCATCACCTTTCTCACGTTAGTAGAGAATTCTCCACCTGGGCTGATAGTGAACGAGTCACGCACGAATCCAGTGACGTCCCTGGAAATGGCAAAGTCATCAAATCTGGCAGAGAAATTTTCCCTCAGCTATGTGTAAATTTACTCATGTTTTCTGTGACCTTGCTGTCACCAACTGTCTTAAGTGTGCTAAAGTGTAGCAGCCTACCCGACAACAAATCTGTGTGGAAGAGATCAAGTTTGTTTCCAAAGGCATCAACTTTTCAATATCCACCACGTTTTTTTCTTTCCCCTGTAGTTGTAGATGTAGTGCGACGTTGCACACGTATTCTCTGTCTTGCATGATGCTCAGGTGGTCAGCTGCCGCTTTTGATTGACCTTGCATTAAAAAATCCACAACTTGATCCCTGAGCTCAACGAAACGCTCCAGCGCTTTGCCCTCACTAAGCCAGCGCACATCATTGTAGAGTAAGAGTTCACCATGAGAGGCTTCAGATTCCTGCACAAATTTTCGGAACGGTGCTGTGTATTTGAATTCCCCCTGATGAAGTTAATTATTTTCATTGTTTTGTCCATAATCTCTTTAAGATCACCACTTAATTTTGCGTACAGCACGCTTTGGTGAATGAGACAGTGAAGTGCATTAATGTTGGGAGCGACAGTCTTAATTCTGCTCACTAGTCCCCTGTTTCGGCCAATCATGGCAGGAGCACCATCAGTGACAACCAGGTTGACTTTTTCAAATGACAATCCAAGCTCTTGAAATAGCTCCTCCAGCTTAACAAAGATAATAGCGCCAGTGGTAATGCCTTCCAGTGGAATCAAGGCCAGCAGCTCCTCTTTCAAATCTTTGCCATCAAAATATCTGACAAAAACACACATTTGGGAAATGTCAGTATTGTCCGTGGACTCATCAATAGCCAGCGATAGGCATCTGGCTTCTTTGATCTCATCAATTACAAGTTGCAGGACATCCTCTGCCAAAACATGGACAAGGCAAACAACAGTTTTATCAGAAAGAGGTATCTGTTTAACAGACGCAATTATCCTCCAAAACAGCCACCATGCACTCCATTAAAAACCTCAGCATCGGTAAATGGCTTGTTACGCTTGGAGAGTACCCAGGCAGCCTGCAGAGACGCACTTGTTATCCTCTCTTGTTCAGTTAAAGTTCGGTTCATAATTCTGCTGGCATAGGAGTACTGAGCTTTCAAAGCAGCAATTTTTCTCTGACGGGCCTCTGACTGTTCAGGATATGACTCCTTGAAGCTTGCATGCTTTGTGTTGTGGTGACGCCTCAGGTTATATTCTTTAGTGACAGCGACAGTTTCATTGCAAATGAGGCACACAGGTACAGCATTTCTAACAGTTGGCACTATGAATATATACTTATCAGTCCATTCTTCCTTAAAGCTGCGGTTTTCTGAATCATCTTTCCACTTAAGGCTCTTTGAGAATGCCATTTTTCATGCTTTCAGCAAAACATTTCAGGCCTTTCTCGTGCAAGTGTTCTCCACAAACTACGCATGTGACAGTGATGCTAAGTGTGACAGCCTCACAAATAAGAAACCTAAAATATCGCAGTTGCCCCTAGTGGCTTGCTGCAGTACAGGTAATATGAGTCTGTTAACATTGACAAAGATAACTAAAAAATAACAGAAATTTGGAAGGAAAATGAATATATCAAAAAATTCTACATTACTTAAGATACAATACAAATTGTATTTTATTTTAGGAGAGCATCTGGCCCTCACAGTGTCTGCCGAGAAAAACTCTGGCCCTTGAACAAATGTAGTTGACGACCCCTGCTATAGGGCATTTATGAGTCCAAGCACTGAT
Organism: Alestes dentex; assembly: GCA_037576975.1. Taxonomy (NCBI): domain Eukaryota; kingdom Metazoa; phylum Chordata; class Actinopteri; order Characiformes; family Alestidae; genus Alestes; species Alestes dentex. Next base: position 14,691 of record JBBIGA010150040.1, on the reverse strand, counting down.
GTTGGACAAGAAGTCCTGGCTCACAATCTCCATTCCAGTTCACCCCAAAAGTGTTGGATAGGGTTGAGGTCAGGGCTCTGTGTGGGCCAGTCAAGTTCTTCCACACTGAACTCCTCCAACCATGTCTTTATGGAGCTCGCTTTGTGCACTGGGACACAGTCATGCTGGAATAGAAAAGGTTCTTCCCCAAACTGTGAAGCCTGGCGTTGCCCAAAATATCTTGGTATGCTGAAGCATTAAGATCGCCCTGAATTCAATAATTAAGAGGTTTGTCCCAATACTTTTGTCCATATAGTGTAGTTCTCAGACAAGGCATTGTTTTTCCTTGGCATGTTGATGCCCTGAGTAAAGACTTTATCTCATCCACCTTTTTGCTTGCCTTAGTGTACTTGTCTGTCTGACTAAAGCCACCTGCATTATGCTGACCACTTCTTTAGCCAGTGTCTGCTTGCTGTGACAGCTTATTCACTTTGGCCTTTACACTGACCCTCCTGGGCAGCTTCCTGAAGACAGTCCACCATGCGTCTACAGTTTATGCTGCATGGACCCATCACTAACAATCACAAGCCTGGATGTCTCTTTATCTTGATGACTTACAGCGGATCAGCAGGCATGGGGTTTGTCCTGAGGCTGTGTTGGCCACTCTGTGTTTTTAAAACAGACCATTTAACGACATTTCAGGGACAAAGTTATAGATAATGTGCTGGTCATTTGTTTATGGTAGCCATGCCTGTGAAGGTGCAATGGGTTTGCCCAGTCATTTTGCATTCAGTGGAAATAAAACACAATACAGTGAGAGTTATTGTAAAAGAAAGGCATAAAACATAATTCACGTGGACTTGATAAATGATAACGAATGTGGTGGGTGATTTCTTCATATTGTAATGTCATTTTGCTGCAGTGAACGAGTCCTAACTGTTTTGTAAGAAAATGTCACATAAAACCAATGTGGTTGCAGAGCAAAATAAAAAAATTCTAGTCCTGAGCACAGAATACAAATACTTAATTTTCTAGATTGTATAGTGTACATTTTATACTGTACTGTTGATATAGTATTCTATTCTATTCTATTGTTTTCTTAATTTTTGCTGTTCTTAACTTTGTTCTGTCTACTTTTTGCCATGACAAAGCAAATTTCCCACTTGTGGGACTGATATAGTTTTATCTTATCTTAATCATACACTGAAAACAAAATAAAATAAAATAACCTCCGGAATGTCTCAAATTTGAAAGTGACAGTCACAAGCCAAGTAATTTCTCATTTTTCTCAAAATACTTTACATTTGAATAAACCTTTTTTGATGTACTATAGAATATCTATATTGTTTTGTATAATCACAGGCAAGTTTTCGCTCTAAAAATATTGACAATTATATCAAGGGCATGTAATGGCACAAGGATACTAACAATTACAGAAAATGGTAACATGACACTGTTAACTTAAGGAACATAATTAGTCATGACAGCTCATGACAGTTATGTCAGTGTTATAGTGGGTTATGAAGTTTCATCAAAGCTTTAATATAAGTGCTGCAAATGGTGTATGAGTGTGTGCCCTGCAGTGGGCTGGTGTCCAGGGGCCAGGCTGAAAAGATAAGAGAGTCAGACAGTGTCTCTAAATGCCCTTATATCACCATACGATATGCAGATATGAGGATGCTCCAGGCTAACCTCTAGCCCTAATAAGGTTATAGTGGTGATTCTGGGCTGAAGAAGCATGAAATCAGCCACAATTAATGAATACCAGTGTAGGGAGTAGACAGTAGCGAAGTGTTAATGAGGATCCGAGAGCCGAGGGCTATGTAATGCTTTGTGCCGTCTGTACTTGGTAAATGTCATCACAGAACATTTTAGTTTCCGTCTGTTGACTTTCATTCTCTGACATTAAACGCAGTTAATAGAGTTTGGCAATTCAGTCAAATTTGGTTGAAATGCCTTTTAGTCAGGTAAGTGCAGACAGTGTTGTTGTTCCCATTCACCTGCTACACTATGGGTTTAATAAAATATGGTTCTTAATAAAGGATGCTTACAGGACTTCTGTGACCACAGAGAAGAGCTGTTCATTATTTATGTTGAAATCATTTAGATTATTTGGAACATTCCACCTCAAAATCTCTGACAAACTTCCAGTCAGCATCTGCCTTTTCCCATTTTATACTGAGAAGCTTTTATCATTGGGACTTCATTATTCACTGGTCAATTCATGAACAAACTGACAAATCACTGGCATTATTTATTCACCGATGGATTTGTTCACTTATTTTCAGTGATGGCTGGACTAGGATGGCTAACTTGTCAATAACCACTAATACTAATAATAACATCTATCAAGAGTTAATATCCTTTTTTTTTTATTAGATCTGGTAACTTCTTGTCAACTACAGCAATGAAACAATGAAATGAGCTGTAAAGATAACTAACAGCATTCATGTTTAAATGCTGATTTGTACAGCTATAGATGACAATCTCTCTATAATTTCACAGCAGTGTCTCATGCCTTTATCACTGGGACTTCATTATTTACTGATCAAGTATTTGTTTAATTGATTGATAATTTGATATCAATAAAGATATCTTTATCAACTACAACCAGATCATGTTTACTGAAGGACTGTGTACAACAATAAGTAAAAAAGTACAAAGTATCTCACGTAAATGTCTGTTCCACGCAGTTATAAGTTTCAAAGGTCAGCGTTATAAGCTCTGAATGTGTGTGTGCAACTCAATCCGTGTCTGAGCACATTTGACTCCCCAGAGTTCAGATGGACTCTGGCACAGTAGGCATCTAATGTGATCATAGACTGTGTCCGAGCACAGAAATTGAATGCGACTGTCCCATTAAACAAACATGGTGGCAAAGACTTCGGTTTAGGGCAGAGGTTTAATTTTCGCTGGAAGTTTGGGTACATAAGAGAATACAGGAGCACTTGGATACAATATACAAGAACTCTGAGATATCTGGTAAAATTCTGGCCTGTCTTCATGCTTGTGGATCCCGAAGAACCACTGAACGATGTGGTGTCAGGCTGAAAAAAAATGTGCATTTAGCATCTGAAGGTATCTGATGCAGTGTGTAAAACTACCAGCTCCCTGGACAAAAAGGAAAAAGCAGTGAGTGATGTGATGACTTGGTGTGCCCGTGTCTGAAGCATTAAGCTCAATGTGAGTGCAGTCCAGCGGGGGAGTGGGGAGGAAGCACAATTATGCTTGGACACCGTACAAAACAACCGGGCCTAGAGTGAGAGCACCCTAATACAGTCAACATAAATGCATGATTCTGCATCAAAACATGGCCATGTAAACAAATTCTCACAGTTTAAAATGAAGGCATTAATATTCGTACGCGTGCTCAGTATTTTACCATTGCTTTGAACAGCTAATCAGTCTTGCCTTATCTGCTGACCTAAGACTGCAGGGGCAAAAGACATCACAGGCTAAAACATGAGCCCAAATAGAGATCAAATCCAGGGTGTGTATATCACCGTGCATTTGAACACAAAATCACAGGCAGGCTGTGTGAATCTACCGCTTAAGCTACTATACATACACTGGAAATATGATAAGAAATTAGCGAGAAAAATAAGAGTTGCGGGGCCATCTCGCCAATTAGTATTTTTCTCAGAAGTTTCTTCTCATATTTTCACTGTGATGTTGAGTTAATTAACTTCAAAGACTTTATGACATTTTCCATAATTATGGAGCTGATGTCCTGCTCATCCTGTGGTTTTTTTTCCCCATCCATCTTTCTCTACAGTTGAGCTAGCTGGCTAGTTAGGTGTTTGCACATGTGTATAGGCATCTCCATGATTTTGGCCACCCTTTGACCCTTCGGCCACTTATTTCAATATATATTGGTATGTATCTTGGTATGTATCGTACAGTATAGCAGACTCTGCCATAGTGTGCTACTCCCATGAATCTGACTGGAATCAAAATTTGTGATAATTTGTTTCAGCAGTATATGTCACACTGCCTTCACTCCAATTGATATTTGCCATGTCACATTGCTCCGTTTTTGTATAAAACAGACCCTGTCCTATTTTGCCCCTGACTAGTTGGCAACACAACAGTCACTTGTTGCCAACTCTCATTGAAAATTAAAGTAGTTCCACTCTTCCACAGCTCACTGCTGGGAGGCGTTATACTCCTAAGTCTCTGCATTCATTAGAGGAAAAGGTGCTTGCATGGCCTTGCCGGTCTCCTGACACGATTTCCACAGAAAATTCATGGAGACTCTTTAAATGGAGTCTATCGGAGGGACCCTCATAACCTTGGGAAGCTGAAGATGGTTTGCCAGGAGGAATTAGTCAGAAGTGAATCATGTTGCTACAAAAGGTTAATTTCCTATCTGAGATGTTTCTAAGCTGTAATTTGTCAACAATGACTTTGTGACAAAGTAATTGTTATTTAATGAATCCTTTGTATGAATGGATCTTGTGAATAGCTTATGGATATACCTTTTTGAAAATATTCATTAGTCAGACAATATGTATGTACGTTTGAAGTAGATAAATGCACTGGAAGCATATTAAATATGCTTATATAACATCAGGAAAATCAGGCTATATCTGACTCCACCCAACTCCTGGTACAGGTCATGGTTATCTCTCGCCTCGATTACTGCAGTGCCTTCCTAGGGGGCTTCCAGCTGGCATGGTAGGATCCTTACAGCTGGATCAGAACGCAGCAGCTCCTGAGGACTCATCTGTTCAGAGAGCATTTCCTCTCCTAATGCACAATCATCTTGCATTACTCATACATAAGGATTTAACATGTAGTACTCTTCTCTGACTCTCACACTGTCCTGAAACTTGAATATGTCCTCATATTGTTAGTCGCTTTGGATAAAAGCGAAATGAATGTAATGTAATGTAAATACCAAAAGCAAAAGTGGCTGCTTTTTTCCTCCTCAAGTAGATTATGCCTGATCCATCTTCAACACAACCAGAATACGCCTGAGCACTAGTCCACAGGGCAGGAATATAAAAAAGCCTCCACTATATAAATGCTCTTAAAAATGAAATTGCCAGAAAGAGTGCTTTGGAGTAATTCCACAGAAGAACCATTTTTCCAAATAGATGTTTCTTTAAAGAATAATTTTTGTAAATGAGATATGTTAGGGAGGGACTTTTTAAGGTTTTAAATCACTAAAAGGGTTTTTTAGAGCCTTTAGCCAAGCTAAGAACTTTTTGGGATCCTTTGTTGTTAAGAGTTGCTAATCTACTGATTATGACATCTACTGATTTCTAGGAGCTCTTTTTGTACAAACACTTCCCGGGAGCTTCAGTGGAGTTTTTCTGATTTATGCTTGCACTGCTTTCAGATTTATTTCTCTCAGTATGTGACCAGGGACAGTTCTGGTGGTTGATCTGAATGAATAAGAACTGCAATGATGTGCCATGGACATTTTGCCCTTAACATTTGATCCACTCCTTCACAAACTGTGAAGCTTTATGATAACTGTTTTAGGCCTGCATGAATCAAATTACTAATTACCTTACGTAATTTGGATCCATATTGGTCGATGGCTCAGAATGAATCCCTAGAAGTCACAGTGATTGTTAGCAATAGCAATATTGTCTCATATTCACTCATCTGTCACTCCCTGACAGATATGGAGCAATTCTATTAAAGAGGAGGATTCCGAAATTCTAGCTGAGACTCTGCTGAGAGGTAGCAATGGAAACCCTAATGGCATTATGTAATCAGGATACGATATCTGTTTTATGTTACAGTTACAGAAAAAAATTACTGGTAAACTGCACATTAGATTTTATATTGTTATATACTTACACACATGTACATACAAAAATAAAAAAAATTATTTACTAAAGCAAAAGTAGAAATACTCTTGGTAAAATATGACTTAATTTATTTAAGTAAAATACTACTTCAGGTTCATTGAATGTACTGTATATGTATAAACATGATTGCTTGTGTCAATACAATATATTTTCATAAATGTCCAAACATCTTTTGTCATTCTGCGATAACTAGCTGCTCATAAATACTGAACATTGCTTTAAAAATACATTATGCATGAGTCACTAGTCTTCAAATAAAGTGTTCCCAAATAAATGTTGTTAGCAACCATACCATATGACAGGATATAGGCTTTTGCGAGCAATTAAAAGTAGGAGGGCATCATGTTATAGCTTTCCAACAACAAGCCATATTTGGCTAGAATTTTAACCAGCTTTAACACTGCAAACAACACCTAATTTTGTCACAAGAAACTATGATATAAAACGATCAATACTTGACAGATCTTAATTTTATGATGAGATGTTTAACAAAGATCAGTGTGACATTCATAATGTGCAGCAACAGTTAACATCATTTGATGTCTTCTGACATTTGTGTTGACCTTGATTATTGTCTTGGTAGATACACTTTGACAAACATGCCATTGTTAATCTGCTTCATTAGACAGTGGAAAGCTCTACAACATTTATTTTCCAACATAAGCCCTTGCACCACTTGTCAGGTGTGAATTAATGGAAAAATATATTTTACAATGTCATTCTATTGCACCTGTGCAAATGGGGCTGTAATACTACTGCTATTTCCAACACACCACAAAAAAAAAAAAAATCAAGATTCTGTGGTTTATAGCTGCTCCAATTCACCTGGGCCATGGTGACATCCATGATTACGGCAGCCCTGAGCCCGGTGGAGTGTGCGCTGTTTTCTCTCAATAGGCACTTTATATGGAGACAGATGGTGCACAGAGGGACTGATGGATCTTAAAACTCGTTTCAAAGCTGGGGCCAGGAAACCTTGTTATTTGGAGCATGAGGAGGGACAATAAGGGCATGAGGTGGGACAAGAATAGTTGTGAAAGAGAAAAACAGAAACCACAATTTTTGCCATAAGGTACTGTACAGAGGTCTTACACCAGGGGTTCCCTGTGCCAGTTTTGTACATTTGCGTGCTTTGCCTAACCTGATTAAACTCATTCGGAGAAAAAGTAAAGAGGGCCATGTCATCACACGTAAACACACCAACGAACAGCACACAGTGTGAATAATGTGAAATTATTTCTCTGCATTCAACTTCTGAAGTGGACACCCAGTGATGCAGGACCTGGGGAGCTGTGGAGAGTACCTTGCTCATTGGTACCTCAGTGGTGCCACTGGCAGTCCTGAGATTCAAACCCACAACCTTACCGCAGGGGCAACTCCCTAACCACTAGGCCACCACTTGCCCAAAATATACTCAAGAGTTGGATTTGAACCTTGCCTCTCGCTATGTGGTGTGTTAGCCATTGCTCAGGTGTATAGAGTACGGAAAACACAAATGTAAATGGGTCCCTTGGAATTTGATTGGGAACCTTGTCTTGCACCCTTCACCCTTTCAATGAATGTTTCTTTAAAGAGACAGTCTTGTAAATGAGATGTATGGAGAATCTCATACCACATAATGGAAATGTTATGTACATGTTTCCTAGAACAGCACGTTCAGAACGGCCAATAATATGTTTATAGACCACAGTTTGTCTGAGCAACCAGTCTTGTTTCACTTATGAAACACTATAACATTTAGAATAAACACATAGGCATTAATACAAAAATACATGTTATTGATAAGAGAATACATGAAGAGAACACAGGTTCCTCTTCGTCTGGACAACACCCGACTTCTGTATAGATTCGGTCACTGCTACCACTTGATTTAACTTTTTAAAATATGACTTAATGACTACCTAAAGCAGGTATTAGATGGTAACAACAGACAAAGTGTCATCACACTGACAAAATTACATTATAACGTTAACTTGTATTCATTCTAATTCTATTCTAATGTGTCTTTCTCAGACAATGAATGCTTACTGCCCATATTAGTTGCTTTCAGTATAACTTTCTCCGGTGGGCTAAGGTCACTTTCTTCACAGGACTGTGGGATGAAGCTGTGCAGCAACATCAGTGGAACAGCAGGAGATGCATTAGCTCATCTTTGAGAGAGGAAGTTCATCATGTTTAACTAGGACAAGGACACATAAGATGGAAACTCGATAAAACAGTTTCCAAGTGGATTCCTGGCAGAAGTGTATCGATGATGGTCCTAATGGTTAGAGCAGTCCAGTTTCATCCATGTATCACATCCAAGCGTTTGTCCTCAAGGTCACTAGAGAGTCTGGAGTTGTTTGCTAAAAAGCTGCTGTCAAAAAGCTGCCAAACATTCAATCTGAGCCTCTTTCCCTCTAGCAAACCTGAATGAATGCTGTTACCATTCAAACATTTGGAATCGCTGTTCAGACATTTGGGATCAACATTTTCAATACAACAAAGCCAGTTTTATTGTAGAAAATGAGAAAGATCAACTGAGAAAGAGAAAAGAAATAAGCGGGCAAGATTAATAGCATTGAGAATGATGTTATAATTAAAAATCATTTTCGGAATGGCTTGTTTTTCGAAGGCCATGGTCAAGGCAGAAAAATGACAATAAACAGGAAATTACAGCATATAATTAAAAAATATTTTAAAATATTTCAAACTGAAGTTAAATTTTCCTGAAGATTTTTTTTTTTACAGTTTGAAAATCTGACTCCTTAAAGACTATCATTTTTACCTTTGTACAATTTGTAAGTGCTCAGAAACAGTTAACATGCTCATAAGTGCTAAGTCAAGATGTAAATTAATGCATTTGAAACCAGAACCAAATAATGACTTTACAGTTTATGTGGAGACTTTCACAGCTAGGGCACAGTCCTCAAACGTTTGCCTCTGAGCCTTTTTGTTATACTTTGTTTGAACCTTTATTTTAAATTGCTAAAATGTGTTGGAAGGAATTAGAGAACTTGTTAGGCAGCTGAGGGAGAGATCAAGAGAGCGGGAAAGTATAGACTGGGAATTCGTTTCATGTAATGCATGCTAATGACTTTCCTTTGTGTCTCATTCAGAGCTGTAATTCACTGAACAACTGCCATGTTGTAATGCTTGTTATTACATGACAAAATGATTATATTCCATGATCAATCAGTCGTTAATATTCTAGACTCAAGACTGTTTATTTAGGGTTGCCAACTCTCACGCACTGAGCGTGAGACTCATGCATCTGACTGCAATCTCGCACTCTTACGCCTTACCTCCGATTTCTCGTGCTGAAAATCAGTTTTCTCTATCGGATCTAGGCTGCCCATTGTGCACACTCCTCTACGGTAGGTGGCGCACCTAATCATGCAAAAGTCGTCGGCAAATGATGAAGCAGCAGCACCCCCCACCACCATCGGCATCTGAAGACCCACACCCCCACCCCCCGGGGCGGCAGCTGAAGAAGCAGCAGCAGCCCCACCACCCCCCCAACCGCTCGGCCACACACCCCAAAATCTCACGGGAAGGTTTTTGGAAAAGTTGGCAACCCTATTTATTTATAAGCCCAGCCAGAAACAAAGCACACAGAAGGTCAAAATAGGATTCTCTGGAGAAAAGTGTTGTGATAAAAACACAGCATAAAAGCAGTTAACGGCGGTATAAAAGTGTCAGTGCAGTGTGATTGAGGCGGGTATGCAGTAGCCAGTTTAAAGTGTCAGTGCAGTGCAGGAGTTTGTGGTGTGAATGTATATATTCAGGCCTCTGGTGCAAGGTGGGGGCAAATGAATTATTCAGAAGTCTTACTGCTTTGGGAAGAAGGTGTTGTGGTGTCTGGCAGTGTTGTAGTTGTTGCAGTTTCCAAAGGAGGAACTGATGCAGCTGCAGAGGGTGGTGAGAATTGGAGGGGGAGGCTGACCTTTCGTAGCCTCCGTAGGAAGTAGAGGCATTGTTGGTCTTCCTTGTCGATGGCGGTGGTGTTGAGTGTCTAAATGAGGTTGTCCATCAGGTGCACATACAGGAACTTCCCGCTGCCACTTTCTCAACAGCTGAGTCGTTTATGTAAAGGTGGAGTGTGCACAATCACCTCCTTTGTTTCGTTAATGTTCAGGGACAGGTTGTTGTCTCAACACCAATCCACTGGCTGTCTGACCTCCTCTCTGTATTTGGACTTATTGTTGTCGATTATGAGTCTCTCCGCTGTTGTGTCATTCGCATACTTAATCAGAATCAGAAACATTTATGGATCCCAAAGGAATTTGTTTATGTTACAACTGCACAGACACAGAGAGACAAGAACAATATCAAATATAAAGTCTAAATAAATTCAATTAAAACTCTGCAAAAAAAAGACTATATGAAATTCACTATGCTATATACACAAATGCTGGTTATAAATACTATAGATCAGTATCTTACAGTTAAGTGAATCACTAGTAACTAAAATAATGGTTAGGAGTATGTTGCTGCATGTGGAGATCAATAGTATACAGGTAATGTTGATGTAAGTAATGATATTCACATGGTAAGACTATTGCTCAGAATAAGATATTGTACATAATGAAATGATTCAGCGCCCGATAAGAAAACTGCACATGATATTGGGGTCAGTGCTGTACTATGCAGCACAGTTCTGAGTGAATAAAGGGGCTCTCAGACCGAACGCGGCTTGCGCTTTCTCTCAAAAAACTGCGAGTTTGTGCTCAACGCGCCGCGCTTGCCGCGGGGCTCCGCGCAAAAAGTAGGCGTGGTTTTCTAAACTCTCCTGTTTTGTTGTTGTCCCGCCCCGCGGTCAGTCACTAGCACTAGCTCTGTTACCACGAAGAAAGAACAGGCTGTGGGTGCACGAGATTTTCAAGAGCCACTTGTAAAGGCTGGTCAAGAAGACTATCTTTTGCATTTGTAGTTAAAGGAAGTTCATCCCTACTCTTTGCAATCTCATTCTGATCTCAACTAAGTTGGTCAAAATCACTTCACAAGAAGAATGCAACATGGTTTGTCTGCTACATCACATTTTAATAATAATAATAATAATAAATGTTGTTGCTGATGCACATTACATCTCCATACCCTCTTTGTGTCTGTGTGCGTGTGTATGTGTTTGAAGGGGCAGACCGAACACTAGCCCGCTTCGATGCTTTGATCCTATTGGTCGCGCGAAAATGCCGTGTTTGCGTCGCACTTGCGTCGAGCTCGGCGCAGCGCCGCGCCGCTCTTGCGCCGCGCAAGCCATAGAAAATAATGGGTTTCAGAGGAAAGCGCAGCGCATGCCGCGTTCGATCTGAAAGCCCCTTAACATCCCTGGGGGACGCCGCGGCTCAGGCCGATGATTCTGGAGGTGTTGGTCCCTGCACTGACAGCCAGGGGCCAGTTGTTTAGGAGGTTCAGGATTACATTTCGGAGAAAATACCAGTGGGCTCAGTTTCCCAGTTTCTTCCATGTCCAGGTGAGAGAGGGTGAGGGGGAGGACAGTTGAGATGGCATCGTCCAGGTTGATGCAGTATTCAAACTGCAGTGGGTCAAGTTGTTCCAGAGGTGGGCTTTCATATGCTTCAGTACCAATCTTTCAAAGCACTTGGTGATGATGAGCGTGAGTGCTACAGACTGGTAGTCATTCGGAGAGGACACAGTTGACTTCTTGAGCACTTGGATGATTCTTTTTGTTTTGAGGCAGACAGGAACCACTGCTATGCTCAGAAAATGTGTTAAAGATGTCTGTGAAAAAAGACTGCCAGCTGCTCGGTGCATTTTTTGAGAACACGTCCAACTATGTTGTTCAGCCCAGCAGCTTTCTGTGGGTTGAGTTTTCCTGATGTCAGCCCCAAGAATATAATCTAGGTGAAGATCAAGATTTCAGTGTTTACTCTCTTATCATTATCATAACACTGGAAAACAAAGATTTTGGTACTGGAAGTAAAGCAATTGGTTTGAAATTGACTGTGCTGAATCCAAATCTGCAATCGAAAAATATTGTTTTGCAATAATGTGGTACGCTTCCTGGTTGAATTCAGTGCTGTAAGAGTTCAGGCCCCTCGATGAGCTGATGTCAGCTCAGTTTAAGATGAGACGGATCACAGGGTCATCTATTTTATAGGGTTTTCTTGAATATAGGCTAAATGTTTAAGCAAAACATGAGCAGGCGCAGCTGTGTCTACCATCCTGACAAATTTTTGTTACATTTGTGGTAAATGCACGCTGTGTGATCTGTTTTGGATGTGAAATTGGAGACCAGGGTAAAGCTGTACCTCATATCTGCTATACTGTTTGTTCCTCTGGCCTCACTCAGGAGTTCAATGGCAAAAGGAAAGCTGTGCCCTTTACTGTGACTGTATGACTGTTTCTGTATGACTAAAATCTCTGGATTTCCGAAGGAGTTGTCCAAACTCGTCTATCCTGGCTGTGAGCCTGCTCTTAAACCAGTACCGCATGACACAGAAAATCCAGTGCCAGGTCCTCCTGATTCTGTTCTGCTGGAAGTGACGGTTCTGATGGGGATCTGATGCATGCATAACATAAAATCCTGACATGATAGACAAAATGTGCCTTCAGATTTGAATTCAGTATACTGGATGTAGCATAGAGCACATGGATTAGACAAATTGGCAGAACACATTTTTTTGCGATCCAGTGTAAATTTTTGCCGTTAGAAATACGTGAAGACATTAAAATCTATTGGTAAATGCTCTGGGGAGATTTCACTTTTATGGCCAGTTATCTGTGAACATGACCGCATCAAAAAGTAAGGAGCCCTTTGAAAAGGTTTGAAGGTCACAGACCAAAAATAACGAGACCGGGCGCTATTTCTGACTTGTACAGAGGTGCCTGAAATGTGTCACAAAAGGGCGTTTTGGCAAGACCTGCATGGCCACTATTTATAGAGAACGAATATCATGGCAAGAGAGACAACACACAACAAATCTCTACGGCATCACTGCAGTTTCAGGCTTAAGAAGCTTTGCCGTTGACTCCAGCAGCAACTATCAAAGCCCTTTCCCACCAGCTTTTATTATTTGATCTTTAATCTGCCTCAAATGCTGCTGACATTTGAGTAGCTCAGCTTCTCAGCCTGTGGACACTGGTGATTTTTTATGGATACTCAGAATAAAACCCTATTTTGGATACTAAAACTAGTTAATGTGTTTAATGAATGGTGCTAATGCCGTTCATAGCTCTCTGAGGTTGCTTAGAGTCAAAAACTCAAATGAAAATTGAATGGTGTTCCCTAAAACAGTTTCTGAACATTGTCATACGTACAACCTTCCTGCCACTGTGTCCTCTGAATGATGAGGCATTCAAACTGACAAAATACTGCTATGTAAAAGCTACAAACCAGCTCATTTCACTAACATTATAAAGTTGTGTGAACATAACTATGCATTCGTTCAACACTGATAAATACTGTTAAAGTACTTAAATAATATAGGAAAAAAAATATTGGAACTTTGTAATCAAGAGTTGTGATAAAGGCGACAGTATTAAAGGTCTGTTAAATGTTACAAGCACTCATATTTTTCCACAATGGTTAGTCCTACTTGAGGATTTTGTTAATAAGGTTCCAAATGTTTCTGGAGTATCAACAGCTGGTTGAGATTACTAAAGACTGCTTTGCGCCAGATTCATAATTAAGATATACATGTCATATACTGAGTGGTAAACGAAATGCTATGCTGTACAGACTTCTTTACAGCATTGGTGGTGGAAAGTACATATGTTTTTATTTGACTCCCAAAATAATCAGGAAAACTTAATAAGTTGTGTGACTTTGATCATGGAAAAATAAAAAGTAGTAAAAAAAATATTTTGAAAGAGACTACTTTGCCTTAAAAGAAGTTTATCTTAAAATAATGTTTATACACTACAAATGATAGTACCGGTAGTGAGACATCCATTAACGGAGATGCACCCTGATTAAAAGGGAGCCTTTTAAAAGGAGCGCTCAAAAGAGCATTTTTCTTGACAGTGAGGTGACACAGAACCATCTGAATGGACATTTTCTTTTAGAAAAGGCTAAGTAGACTGTCATAACCTAACTTCTGAACCTTTTTCCCAACTGTAGGGGCAGTCACTTTTCCCAGTGAGTCCCCAAGATGTATTCAAGTGAAGTTTTAGGGGTGGAATTTGTAGTGTTATCTGTGGCCGCTATGCTCTGTATAAACTCACACATTAGCACACTGTATATGTTTGCACTAAGATATACATATACATATAGCATATATTTGACATATATTTTCCAGACCATACACTTGTGTCAGTACATCAACTTACTAGCTGATCAGCATAACAGTCTGATCAGTCCAGTATCATGTTTGGTTTTTGTCAGCTTTCATGCCCATCTTTCTGCTCTGTCTTTAGATTAGATTAATTTACGTGGTGCAGATAACAGGATTGAATCTGTGCTTGGTGGAGTATGGAATTCTCTAATGCGGCTTTATCACGAAATGTATAATGGGATGATTTCAGACTGGTCTCTACTGTATATAGCATATTAGGGCTGCAAAATACATCCTCTTTGATACATTATTGCAAAAGAAACGGTTGAGAGCACTCAATATCAACACAAGGCAAGATTTCTGAGTTTGCTTGATTCACAGCTATTTTTGTAGTCATGCTTAATGGGGTTCATTTATCCAACCAATTTAGCTTATTCAGCATGCCAATAAAATCTTAGACTTGGAAAACAAAGGCCAAATAATATTTAATAACATACTGCAGACACTCTTATCCTGAATGACCATTATAGAATGTTATTTTCAACATCATTCATTTTGCACCCCACCCAACTTTTCCACTTCTGGACAACAGTCAAGATGTGGAGAGCAGCGTGTGTGGGGGTGAGGAGGGGGGGGGGGGGGGGGGGGGGGGGGGGGGGGGGGGGGGGGGG
>JBBIGA010149984.1:0-18840 GCA_037576975.1 Alestes dentex | reverse complement strand
CTCTCTCTCTCTCTCTCTCTCTCTCTCTCTCTCTCTCTCTCTCTCTCTCTCTCTCTCTCTCTCTCTCATCTCTCTCTGTACTTCTCTTTATCAGAAATCCCTCTCTTGTAACTCCACTTTGCACCATCCTATACATTGTTGCCTCAAGTTCATCCTTGAAACTGCCTGTACTGAATGGAAATCTGGTTTAAATATTACTCTTTACGTTTCTAAGCATTATTAAATATGTACTTACATCATTACTTATGCATACTATAGCAATATGATTATGGTATTAACAGGCAGATTGAAAAACTTCTGCTGGTGAAGCTGTGCTGTAACTATGCTCTCTAAGGTGCAGCAGAAGGCAGAAGGTCCACTCTGCCTGGGTGGCTGCTAAAAAGGTCATTTTCTCCCGCCCTGAATCCCTCCCTCCCTTTCTCCTCGATCTGTTTCTGTTTCACTACAGTAGATATTGATCCTCCTCCAAAACAGATTTAAATAATGCAATTTGGAGGCAGCCCTCTGTGATAAATCATCATTTGACTATAAAGCTAGATATGAAGCATTATTTATTAAATGTGGCGTTATTGGGGAAAAAATACAGCAGTGAAGCAACTGTAGTTTCTTCCTCATATCACAGAAATAATTTATAGTTGAGTGGAGACGAGTGAGAAAAATGCATTTCTTGGAGCTTGATCCATTATGTGATTAAATCAGAATCCAATGTAGAATCTAGATTTCTCCAAAAAAACAACACGCGCTACATCAGCCTAATTCACCTTGGAGATTGTACTTGCAGTTTCTCCTAAATCTAAATCTGCGTACCTGTCCAAAACTAATTGCTATAGCCCTTAAACAGATAACTGCCCTTTTTGAAATGTGTTTTTAATGTGATGCTTCGTGCAGTAATAACATGCTCTCAGTCACCTCAGACACCTCATTTGAAAGCTTAAGCTTTAATTACACATTTTCTACACCACAAATGTCGCAGGAGTTGCAGTAGCACACAGACAGGCCAGTCACATTGGAAGTTAGTGATGGATCAAAATAAGTACTTACCCTAACAATTTATTGGCTTGATGCTTTTATGATTATGTGCTTTATTTTGAGGGGGTCAATACTAAACAACCTGTCACCTAACATGTCCTATGTGTTTGAAATGATTTGTAATATCAAAAGAACATGTTGAAAGTATTCATTTATATGAATGCTTATTCATTTATTTCAGTGAAAGACACTCAGTGTCCTCAGGTCCTACTGCTTCAAAAATAGACTTACAGTACTGTACAAAAGTCTTCTGAGGAAATGTTGTATAAAACCATTGATTTGTTCACAGTAACAATAACATTTCAGGATTTACAAATAAATCAGTGACAAATTGTGACATGATGAGTGTTTGTTGCTCATTTTCTGACCCTTTCTTTAGAAAGCAACCCAGTATTTGCAGATACAGTCTGACTGTAGGGGGTCTGGGCCAACTCTCAGGTCAGGTTCAGTCACCAGAGGGAGGCACAGAGCTGTCACACAGTAAACAGGGCTGATCACTGGCACCTGTGTCTGCCCTTCTCAAACTAAGCTCACCTCACAGGTTTACTGTCTTGCTTGCTTGTTTCAGCCTCATTCCATGCTATTGTGGATTAACGCTTGTTTTAAAATTCAGAGGTCAGGAGTCGAGTCTTACTTCTGGCACTGGGTGATGTTTCTGCACGTTTCTTTTGGCCTCTAGAGCTGCTCTGCACCTGAGCCCCTCTTTCTTTATCTGTTGGTGGTTTGCTCAGTTTACAATGGCTTCGCAAACACCAAAGGCCAAAGTTCAATCCCACTGCTGGCTGAGCCGCCACACTACACTAACATTTAGTTTATTTAATCAGTTCTTCATTAAATTAAATCAGGTGCTGCTGATGGAGTTTAATAAATCTATGTGACATCTGGAGGGCAGTGTCAAGTCAGGAACCTCTAACTTTATTCTGCTATCTAAGCTGATTGCATGCAAGCATTTCGTCAGACATGTTTTTTTTTTTACTTGTTTGTGCCTGAGTGTGTGTCTCTTTTATTCCAGAGATGTGCCTGGTTAACCAGTGTTAGCTATGTTAAGACCACAGAACCCTTGATGGTGTAAATGGCGGTGAGGACGAAGCCTGATAAGCAGCAGTCAAGATTGCTACCACACACTTTAAGCTACTGTAGTGTTGATTGCTTGTTTCAATTATCTAAGGAAGTGTGGTGGAGTTACAGTCACCATATTGTGTTTGTAGCATGATATTAGTGCATTAGATTCAGAGTACGGGTGTGTGGTTGTGGTTTTATGTTTTGTTCTTCCCTTTAGTCCCATTTAGAGTTTGATTCTCCCAGAGTGGTGCAAGACAACATAACACCATTCATAACAAATATGTGTGAATGTAATTAGCATAATAGTATTTGTATGAGAGTGTGTGTGTGTGTGTGTGTGTGTGTGTGTGTGTGTGTGTGTGTGTGTGTGTCTATGGGTGTGTTTGTGTGTGTGGCTGGTTTTTAACAAATTAGGTAAAAAAAAAAAAAAGCTCTGTGTTATGCTCCTTTCAACCGTGTAAAAATCATATGTGTCCCAGAGTGCCACAGACAAAAGGTGTGAATTTATATTTACTGAGGTTGTATACTGTATTTAGTTTTTGTTGTGTAACTTCTAATAGTACATATTGTTTTACTGACAAGCACAATTTTAACTACTTTCATGCATATTAATGCTATGCCCTTGTGACAAGTTAACATCTATTATAAGGTTCCAAAGTAGGCTTTACAAGCCAAGTCTACTTATTACCAAGCAGCAATTAATTTAAGATCAATGGTGATGGATAAAGCCTGAAATGTCTTTATGACAGACAATATGTTGTGATTTATGACTAAATCATGATCATTTTATTAGTAATTTTGTGGGTTAAATATAAAATGTAGCTCTAGGTTTCCAGCACCATTAACACTTTTCTGGGTTCAGAATATGGTTATCAGCAGTATAAAGGGTGTTTAGTTGTACAGAATTACCATATTTATCACCAATGTTGTTATTATGAAATACAAGATGCACTGGGATCTATTTTACTATGTGCATAGAAAAAATGTTATGCATAATAACTGACATGCTGACTACTAGCACAAAACACTGAAATATAACAGAACACTACGTTATTTTCTTTACTTTTTGAAAGAAGTTTGCTTCTACTTCTACCAAGGTCTTAATGATCCATTATGCATGTTTAAATGTAATCAGATTAAACATCTAAAAGATTTTTTTATATTTTGGAATATTTTTATACTCCTGTTGTCTTTTGAAGGTTAAATTCTATGCTTTCTCTTTTCCATGGAAGCTGGATGAGTGAATCTTAGCTTAGCTTAAATATATGCTAATGTAATAATATATGGTAATTTAGGCATGTGGTTAAACATACCTTCAGTGAAATCTTCACCCTCACCTCTGGCAGCATAACTTGTGAGCTCTGTTCTACCATTAATTTATTATGCCTCACTCGCAGACGTGTTACATTTTCTAAATGCTGTAATTTTAAGGAAATTTAACCCTCATGTAATGTTCAGATTTACTAACATCCTTTATACTTGTGGTCAATTTGCCCCCAGCAGTTTAAACCTCCAGAAAATCATTGAAATGTGTCAGGTTCTTTATGTTTCGTTGTTGGCTGCTTTAAATAAGACATACATGTAATTATGCCCCCATGGTGCGGAAACATCAAAGTTCCCAGGGAAAACATGTTTTCTCCTCCCGCTTGTCATGTGAACTATCAGTGGTTCTCACACTCCCACAGGTATGATTATGTTCAGTCATGGCTCTAAAGCAGAGTTTCTTTAAGATTATTAACTATGTATTAGAGTGCCCTCAATATCACCCAAAATAACCAAAACATGTGTATAAATGTTGATATTGCTTACATATTCTACACAGCTAAACATTTTATGCAGCCTGGGGTCAAACTGAGCCCAAAGAACACTGATGCATACAAATGCAGACACCGAAAACACAACAAAATGTTAATTCTGTGTTTACCCAGTGGCCTCCACTTTTCTGACACACACATAATCACTGAATATCACAAGTATTTATGAATTGCTCATATCAGTATTCATTAGATACTGCATAACTTACAAAGAAAATAATACTGTGTCTAGGTTAGGGCCCTTAAACTAAAGTGACAAATAAAAGCTGTAGGTCATCACTGTCATAAAAAAGCAGCGTCAAAAAATCATACTCAACTTTCAGTTAAAGTAGCAGTGTTTTTTATCACTTTAGACCATTTCTATTGGTCCAGTTGACATGTCACATTTTGACAGTGTTCTTTGAAAGATGCATTTAAACGAACATGTTATAGGACAATATGTATAGAATATATATAGAAAGCAGGATAATTTAACTGATATGTGGTGTTATTTACTAGATCTCCGCTTGTTATCAATGTAAAGGAAATGGCAAGGCCTGTCACTTCAGAAGGAATATGTCTGGCAATATCTGTCACATTCGATTAAGGATGTCAACAAAAGTCTAACCTTTACTGGCACGAATAGCCTTGATTCATGGTAGCATTCGATTTTTTCTTTCAACTATTGTCCTTCACTTGAAAGTTTGATAGTTGTTCATATTTAAAATTGAATGTCAAAAGGACAGACGATAAACAATGTTTAACAACAGGTTTTTTACTAGGGTGCCAATATTTGATTAACATTTTGAACAAAATTCATAGTTTGAATGAAAGATCAGTCAGAAAGTAAAGCCAATAAAGTATATTGTACTGCCTGCTTTGTTTACTAGGGTGTCAATATTTGTATAGGGCAGACAGCTGGAAGAAGGTAAGTTTTTTTTCCCCCAGACAAATTAATTGTACTTCTACCTCTGCCTTTTTGTTGTTGAAATGAAAAAAAGCTTTGGACTGGTTGCCATTAGCCAGTACAAAAGTAGAGAAGACTATAACATGGCCTGTGGCAGTGTACAGTGTGTCATGTAGGGCAGGTATTGTGTAATGTGTTGCACAGTCCACCTACACAGCACCTCCACCAGCTACCGCAACCTTTCTGCCTTTTGTCTTGAAAGAGCCATTTTGCTTACTATTCTTGGACACTTGGGGCTGAGGGGAGAGCTGTCTTTCACAACACATCTCTGAGTATCTCTCTCTTCTGGACCTTCCAGTCTCCCTGCTGCCTCCCTGGAGTAATCAGATTTCATAGCACTTCATTCGGAGAGGATTTGAGGACACTCTGTTCCCAAAAAAAGAAACGAAGAAGAAAGCCTAGTGGAAAAAAGATTCCTTTTTCATTTTTCAGTTATTATTTTTAGCTATTATACTCTCACAGCTCTCATCATGCAGATTATTTAAAAGTGATGACATGGTTAAGAGGTATTGGCATTAAAGTAAAAGTTAATGGGGCATTGCGTGAAAATGTTTTCTTACTAAATTCTGTCAATGGGTGCGTTACATTCAGAACCATTCAGAATCACCATGTGTAATGCATGTCTCACTAGTTCTGACTGTATAATGAGATTAAATTTAGGATGGTAGCTATTTCAATAGAGCATTTATAAAAGAAAAAATATATAATGATTTCAAGACAGGCCAACTTTGCAATACAACTAACATGCAGCTATGGTATAAAACAATGAGGACAAACACAAACACAAAGGAACAATGAGTATAGACATACAGGCACAATATTAACTAGAGACAATCTTACAGTATATATATATTTATAAATAATGTCATAATGGCAGCTTTATTTTTTGTCTACTCAAACGGCACTGAGCTCCAGTTGGACGAGCAATTCAGTACATCTGATTCAACTCACTAATTATCATGCCCAAGGAAAATTGAGCCTCGGATTCAATATGTGCTTCAGTCAAATTATGCTTTTGGCCTATTGTATAAAGATAAAGGCAAATAAAGGTAGTTGTTTATGGTAGGCTGCAAAATTTGTAATTCACTTGAACATTGCTTTGATGTTCTTTATGCTTTATTTAACAAGTATTATGTATGACGTGTTACTTTTTTGATGCCGTGAGTTGTTTGCTCACTTATATGCTTGATTACTCCCTCATGATTAGCAGGTCGAAAATTCTCCACGTGGCGCACCGTTAGCAGTCAACTAGCTTTGTATCAGTGAGTCAGTTTATAACTATAAGTTCTTGACCCACTACAAGAACTTTCTTGTGTTGGGAAACTGGTAATTTCACATTGTGTTAAGACTGTATTACGATAATATGAATGTATATGTGCCCCAACGAATTAATGCATTGGGGTCACTTTCACTGAATTGTAGTTTAATTACATCAGTATAATGCTAAAATATTTACATCAGCATAAACCACTTAAATATTTGCATTTGTTTCACCTATGATCTCAGTGATGCAACGTATATCAGTGCAAAAAGGGTTTGTCAGTTCATGTTTGGCATTTGGTTTTAGCTACTATTTTTTACTCTCAGTGCAGTGTTACTATCTTCATGGAGTTGAATTTGACCACAGCCTGCCAGGCAGTATGTGTGAACTTAGCTATATGTGTGAACTTGGTGTCAAATTGTCCCAGCTTTACTACTCATAGCCTTTTGAGATTTCTAACACGGTGTCTGCTGCTGGAGCTTTGCTTCTTTCTTGTCTCTTCACCTTCTATTTCTTATACAGCAATGTCAGAGCTCGGTGCACTGGCTTTCGAGAATTTGAGCTTTGAATTGCATGTTGGCTATGTCATCAATTCTTGCATATTTCAAACAAATTCTTGAAGAATAAACAAAACGTTCAATGAAACAGATTTTAGCTTAGTAAAAACACTATAAGTCAAAGTGAAACATGATTTTTAGTTAAAGAGATAATATTTTCTATCCAGACAAAGGGCATTTCTCAGTATGGAGTACAGACTTGTGATTTGGAAGTTTGGACTTAGCAAGTTCAGATGGGCAGTCCAGAGGACAGGAGGATACAGTGCACTCAGTCTGCCTTTGGAACAGCTGCGTTTCTGCTGACATCTCAGCTTGGCTTGAGAGTCTTGACTCGAGACTTGCGACCTTGCAAAATATAAAAATGTAATGTAAACCATATAACACCACATTACCTAAATTACACAAGTCACCTCCTGATGCACACTTGAGAAAACCGACAAAACAAGGACACTTTTATGTAGATAAAAGCAAACTTGGAACTGGAAACATTCTTGGTCTAACTTTTCACAAGGCCGTGAGAACACAAGTGCAGAGAAGAACACATATTAGAAATGAATAAAGCTGTTAAAAGGCTCTGAATTTGTGTAAATCAAGTGAAAATGAAAATGAAATGAAAAAAAAAATCAAATGTAAAATAGTTATTTAAGATGTATTTATGGAACATATGAATGTTGAGGATGGAGCTGCAGGGAAGAGGAGAAGAGGAACGCCTAGTAGGAGGTTTGTGGATGTGGTGAGGGAGGACATGCAGGCAGTTGATGTGAGAGAGGAAGATGCAGAGGATAGAAGGAAATTGAGACGGTTGATCCGCCGTGGTGACCCCTAATCAGGGGCAGCTGAAAGTAGAAGAAGAGATTGCACACAGGTATGGGCAGTGTTTGTTGTAGTCTAATTGGAACTGTTTATTATAATAAAATTCCAATAGGCTGTGCCATACCTTCATTATGCACTGTTGATCTTCAAGTGGATTCGGAATGAGTATTCTGTTCTGGACCAGCAAGTCATTGGGCCACATCTTGGTCTACTATGCCATCTAGTGTTGAAAAAAAATAGTCAAAACATATGTTGCACTGCAACCCAGACACTGGAATACATATATATATATATATATATATATATATATAAGAAACTGGATTTCACACTTCTTTTGAATGTAGATATCAAATAGGAAGAATTTGCTTTTGGAAGGAGCAGAATATTCTCACAATCTTTTACTGAAATGCCATAGGAACAAAGATGATCAGGACAAATCATGATCACTGCAAAAAAAATTCCTGACCAGTGAAATCATCTTAAACCTAGTCTATATATATATACTGTATATATATTCTGTATATTCTATCAAATTCTTAACTATTTTAACTATTTCCTCTGAAGCTCCCAGAAATACATTTGAAATAATCATTTTTGTTTAAGGCTATTTAGCCTTACAGCATCCTCCTTGTAGGGCCATTATATGCTTCAGATGTATGGTTCCTATCAAATCCTTTGAATGGCTTTGTTTACTCAGTGATTGTAAATATGAAGAAATTTACCCTTTAACTAGAAGGTTTTCTAGAAGAAGATGATGAGCCTGAATCTGAAGCTTGTTGCTCTTCCCCAAATAAAACTGATTCCACAGTTGTGTTTTATTCTTTCAAGCAGATAGAGACGTATTTTCACTTCTGTAGCATTAGGACCATTGGGAAAAACTATTTAGTCTTACATCACCAACATTGGGCTTACTGAAACTGATTTTGATATTTAAAAAAAATAATAAAAGACAAAATAATTTTTTGGTAAAACTTTATTTAAGGCACTACTAGTCATGTGAGGTTGGTAAAGATGAGGTAGATGAGTAGGAGAGACCCACATTTGGCTGCAGAGTTTTCTTGAAGTTCTTAGTGAGCCACACACTTTCCTAGCAAAATATGTTATTGCTTTGTAAAATACATGTGTAATACCTGCAGATAATAAAAAAAAACTCTCTAACACCCACTTTTTAAACTACCAATAGTTTGACTAATTTTCTTTAACATATGATACAAAATATAGTATGTTACATTGGCCTTTATGATGAAAATAAAATTAGTCCAGTGGACTCTGTAGTCCAAAATTTCAAATGGTCATCAAGTGAGCACAGTAGACAATGTGCCTTCAAGTTGTAATATCCTGTATTTGCACTACCATTCAAAAGTATGGAATCATGTGCTTTGTAAATAATATAAAATCATTTTATTCGCATATAAATATGTAGCATGAAACCAATATCTAATTCCAGAATAATTCAAATAATCTGATAAAAAAAAATCATTGTATGAAGCAAAGCCAAAGAGTAAACAAATGAAAAAACAAAGAATGATAAATCAGTTGTGGCTATAGTTATAATGGCATTAACATTCAAAATACCTCTTATTTGTTGACAAAAAATGGACAGAAACACCTGCAAAAAAAGACTGTAAATTGAAGCATAAGTAGGCTTTTTATTATTTCTCCTTGTTGTACCCAAGATGACTGCAATATTATATAAACCATCCAAAATACCTATTTGTGTGTATATTCTGTCTTGGTAAACAGTCTCCAGCATTATTACTTTATTTAAAAGAGTCCATATAGGATGAATGATTCCAAACTTTTAAACAGTAGTGCAGCTTTTGTGTTTCTTTTCTGATAATCACCAAGCAATAAAATCAGCAGAAATAAAGTCATAAATCTGTCGCTGACTCCATGTCTAAAACAGCTGCTGACTCCAAGTCATTTACTTTTGCTTCACACAGCAGGTCTGCAATTATGCACCAGCACCTGTCAACTCTGGGAAATGTTTGTTTCCATATGTTTTAAAACTGCAATTTAATGTCGTGATGTCATCCAGAGATTTCAGAGTAATACCACCGTCCCATAGCACAGAAACAGTGATTACACACACAATTCTGGGTCAAGGTTCTGCCTGCCAAGAGTGAGCTGTACAATATGTCAAAAAATATCCAGACAATCCTTCTAATTTGTAATTATTTTGTGCCTATTGCTTACATAGCTGTTCAATTGCATACACACATAACATATATAATCTCTTTAGAAAAAAACTAAGATCTCCATGCACAATGGCATTAATAAGCCAGAATGATGTGAACCTCCGAAGCACTGGACTAAAGAGTGGTCTAATTACATTCTTTGCAGCTATGCAGCAGAATATCAAATGAGGAGCTGCTGCAAACAATGATCAACACATAACTGCTAACATGCTAATGTTAAAAGGTCAATATCATGAAAACCCCAAATTTCTTTGCTTGTTTTCAAAATGTACCATTCACTTCCCAGTCCATACAGACCACATATGGAAATGAAGCCCATTTTGAATTCACCAGTATGTTAACATATAACCAGCTATTCAGCACACAGCAGGTTAGCCCTGCCATTCACAATAATTAGATGGAGTGTTTCAGCTTGGACTGCTTTTTGAATGAGGCACAATACAGGGCAGCTGATAAAAGCAGAGGTTTTAAAGGCACAATAACAAAACAGCCTGTGTAATTTAAAGGGGTAAAGGGAGGTTGTAAAATAGTTGTAAAAATTGAGCCGACTTTAGAGCATAAACAGTGGATCTCAGGAAGTAAAAGAAACAGGTAGGACATAGACCCTTTGTCTGTCTACCCGTCTATCTGTGTTGCTAAAATACATAACATGTACTGACAGGATTATTCTTTGTCCTATGCTTATTTATAAATGGTTTAATATAGTTAGCCTGCAAACGACTGACTAATGTTAAAATGTCATCTGCTGTTGATATTAAAAAGCTGGCAGGTATTGTAATTAGTCTGGGGGAACACAGTGTAAAATACATGTATACAGTACTGTGCAAGTCTTAAGCAATCCCTCATTTCTTTATATTTTGATCTGAATCACCCTGTTGGTCCAAAAATACAATTTTATCCCTGTCAAACTGTCTCATCTTTGGGAAATGGAGTCAATTAAATTAAAGAAATGGGAACAACTGTTTTACTGTGACAGGCTGCAAAGAGCTTAAAGATAAATTGTGCCAAGATGAAGGTGTTCCAACCACTCAGCAGAATACTGCACCACCAGAATACTGATCACTGAACTGGAATCCTCTGAACCTTACTGCTTCCTCACTGGTTCAGTCACTGTGTGGCTTAACAAACAAAATAAAATGAGAGCCTTTGAAAGTCCTTCAGGAAGCCTGGAGAACTGTTCCTCAAGACTACATAAAAATACAAAATAAAAATGTGACAAAACACAGCTGGGTGTGGTCTTAATATCTTGCTAGGCCTTTAACCTTTGCTTAACGTGTTTCTCAGACTGAAAAGAGAGATTGTAGGGCTGCTCAATTTGCACTGGAAGAGGAGGGTTTGGGTGAAATTTACTGGCTATTTACTGGACATGAAAAGTTATCTACAGCATGTACTTTGTACATGTATGTTGTGTGCCAATAACCACAAGATGAACCTACATAGAAAGATGGAGATTCCCTGGGGATATTAGTTTGTAGGCTTATACCAGCTTATGCTTAATTAAAGACTGCAAATGATTTGCCTAATTGGTCATGTCACTAATGACAGGCTATGTCACTCATGACTAATAGATTATTTGGCCTGCCTGGGAGAGTAGAGGCCATAAAGAGGAAGGGACGGGGGACTTTGGATGAGCAGGTGTCTGGATATGTCTTTTGGACATATTGTGTCAATTTCCAAAACCCAGATTAAGAATTTAACTAGCCTAAGAAATTATTTTCAATAGTGAATCACACTGAAAAACACTATAGTTTAGTCAGAGAATAGGCTTAGACCGTATCCAGGAAACTGGATATAGTGCATTTATAGCTGTCTGCCTCTTTCTATGGCAATTTTTTTGCTGTAGTAACCTGCAGGAAGCAGATAATCACGTAATGATGTGAACCGAGCAAACTCTAACAAACTTGGCTCATGTAATTGCGCAAGGCAAGCAAGGTTTGCAGTTGTTCATTCAAATAAGCGCTAAAAGATGGTTATCCTCATGACAGCAGGAGTCTATGGAGTATAAAGGCAGTAAGTGCAGTGAATGTGCTGGGCAGCAGGGCGGCACTGTCGTTCCCTGTCATTTGGAGCCCAGGCGAGGCGCAAGTAGGCTGTATTGTTGCCCCCGGGGTAGAACCGCTGGAACTTTTCTGAAGCTGAAAGTTGTGTGTTAAAGCGCTGAATGTGTCTGGACCATGTGGCACTGAGACAGTTTCTGTGAGCGGCTCGTGTCCTGGGTGTGTCACCTGCAAGAAAAAAAATGTATTTAATACAATAAAACAGGTACGGACACGATGATTTCATCTTGAAAATCAGTTATTTTACAATGATGAGCAATTTTTTAAAGATCAAATTGGGATGAAATTATTGCTAACTAGTGATACATTCATTCATTCATACAGCATCATTCATTTTACCTGGGACAGTTTCATTTGGACCATTTTTATTATTAAAAAATAATATGTCATATATAAAGGAAATGAAAAATGATAGTTTCCTCATTTCTACAAGTGTCTTCCTCATCATCATCATCATCATCCCCTTGAGTGTTTAGTGAAAAACGCTAACATTTCAATGCATTCAAATTATATCCACTTTTCATTCATGAAAAATGACTTTGTGTAAACGGTTAACCAACATCAAAAATTAAGAATACTATTTTTGATTTTTCTCCATATAGTCAGGTTACAGTGTCACAGTCACCATCAGAGCAACTCTTAACTTCATCTGTGAATGAAGCAAACCCATGGATCAGAACTCTGAATGCTCATACTTACCAAATGAATAGAGAAAATGATTCATTGTCAGTAATTACTGATAAAATGATGAGTGATCTCTGACCAACAGTACAGTGTAAAATGGATACTGTATATAAGCAAGTCTATTAGAGATGATATAATAGTTCTGAAGCAAACATGTTATGATTTAAACATACACGTTGGATATAAATGTCCAGTATTTTCAGTATTGTGAATGATTCCCAACACAAGTTGATTCATGTAGATAAATATTAGTCAAACATTGAGCGTGAACGTAAACCTTCATGGGGCAGTTCCTTTTCAACTGCTCCAGCCTTCTGCTCCCTGTACTGAACTGGATTACAGCACCAGACACACAGGGCAGGATTTACTGTGTTATAAACAAACACTCCACTGCTGGACCAGTCAGTCTGTTTGCCCCTGGGCTGAGTGTAGTAGCACTCTTGAAAAGGGAATTTTCATTATGGCTGGTCAGCCTTTAACAGACAGTCTGGCACAAACAATAAAGTAATTTCCCGATTCTTAAAGCCTCTGCTTGAGCTTTTACCTCCCCCACAGCCAGGATTATTCAATCAGAATATAATTCATCCAGTTTGCCAAGTATGGCCCTTTTGTCTAGTCTTCGTGTGTGTTCTAGCCTAGGGCAAAAGTCTCCTTTAGTTTATAAACGGAAACGCAGTGGCACCAATTTCTACTTTAGACTCATTTGAAAGAGAAGGATGGAGTCTGACTGAGATCTAACTTCATCCATGCCCAAACAAGATGGCTTTACTCATGCCACATGTTTTGTGACCCTTAAATTCAGTGTGTAAACTGATCTTAAGGTCGAAATATATTGTTAAAAAGAAGAGAATAGAGGAAAACACAATGTAGATTGTTGCAGGGACGTCTATTGGCTGATTTATCTGAAACGTTCGTTCATCCATCCATGTGAACAAAGAAAGTGAGTGCGAAGGACAGTGCTGAGAAGAAGCAGATGATGTGCATTAGGGCATTCACACAAGTCTAGTCGACTAGTCGACTTCAGAGGTACGAGTCACGCCCCCTGAGAGAAGTCGAATAGTCGTGTGTTTTTTCCTCTCTCTCTGCCCTCGCTTGTGTACGCAATGCAATCTCTGCCTCTGATTGGCTGACGCGCGTTCCTTGGTTTAACCAATTATTATAGTGCCTTCATAAAAGGTGCGGTACCGTTGGCGCGAGGGGGAATTTAAACACGAGAAGACAACAAGACGAGAGACATGGCAACTTTCATGACCGACTATTCGACTTGAAAACATCTGGAGTCGTTAATGCCCTAATGTGCATTGAACTAAAGAAAGAAATTAGAAAAACATGACCAAGGTGTGCGTGTAGTCGACTTGGCGAAGCAGTACAAGTGTAACACTTCTACAGTCTGCACCTTACTGAAGCAGAAGGAGTCGATAAAGGCTATCACGCCAGCCAAGGGCGTTAAAACATTTTCTAAACAGCGGACATCTATCCATGAAAAGGAGATCCCATAATGGAGGATACAATATGTCGGAAGACTTGAGTTATTTACGCTGATTTGCTGCAGCAGATATTATACTTAATAAAACCAGTTTATTGCAGTACATTCTATTGTATTGTGTTTTTATACAATATTCGTTATTTATAAGCACATTTTTCTTATTTAAAAACATATAACAAAAAATGCGGTGTTTTTTGGAGATCCGGAACGGATTAATAGCATTTCAATTAATTTCAGTAGGGAAAATTTATTTGACACAGGAGTTATTTGAGTTACAAGCTCGGTCACGGAACGAATTAAACTCGTAAGTCAAGGTACCACTGTATTGGGTAATGAAGTGCTAGATTTTTTCTACAAATGAATTACATAAAGCTAGGGTCATGCACCCCTTAGTCATTTTTGGTGAAATGGTTGCCAAGCAGTTGTCCACAAAGTATATTGTGCTTAACCCACTTAAGGGGGCACTGGTGCGAAGAAACCACCCAGGAACACAATTCACTTATTCCATATAAGTCATGTGGGGTTACAAGCTTGCAGAGTTTTATGTGGACCATGGGCGTCGTCGCCATTCAATCAGAGGGGGACGTGTCCCCCTCACATTTCATAATTATTCGTTTGGACCCCCACCCCTCCTTTTAACATAAATAATTAGTTCACCCAGCGGTGTTGAATCTTGAATCTTTCGCGAAAGAATCCATTCCACTTAGTCGATAAAAGAATACACACACCACTGGAAATCCGAGCAGCCTGTCTGTGCACTGACGATTCACTTCACTTGCATGCAGTTGGAGGCAAACCCGAGCGGATTTCCAGTGGAGTGTGTATTCTTCTATCGATTAAGTGGAGTGGATTCTTTCATTCAAGATTCAAGATTCAACAGGGGTTTCCAAACACCCCCACCCCCTAAAAGCACGAGACTTTGCAGCACGCAGCAACCCCGCCCCCACCCAAACCCCGCCCCCACGCATAGACAGATGCGTCCCCCTCATTTTAAAAATGCTTCTGACGCCCCTGATGTGGACCAGTAAAGTCCAAGTGTCAAGTATTGTGAAATCCTCAATAAAAATCAGTGGGTAAAAAAAACCAACAACTTTGACTAACGCTAGATGACCATGATGCACCGTATACCACATCCATCATAAATGTGTACAATTTATCAGTCCTCTTCTACTCCATTCATCATTGGTCAGTTTTTGACCACATGACCATTGATAACCAGATATTATTTGGGTGGTGGGCTATTCTCAGCACAACAGTGACATGCTAGTGATGTAGTGTGTGAAGAAGTTCAGACAGACTTCTTAGGGTTCTTACACTGGTAGAAGTGTTGGCCAAATGTCCAGCCAAGAGTGGCCGAGCACTGATGAAGGTCTAGAGAATGTCTACTACAAACTGCGCATCAACAAGTGGAATACAGTCTCTACCTGACCACCAGAATGGTTCAGCTACAAAGAAAATGCTTCATATACAGTGGCTGCAGAGTGCAATGTCTGCTCTGTGCCCATCTTATCCAGCAGGGGGGGCTCTCTTACCGTGATTGTGTAATTCCCAGGCAGTAGCAGTCTATAATACTCCCCATTCCGATCTGTCCTGAATGGACAAAGGTTTCTCCTCCCCAGCACCTCCACTGAGGCATTCTGGACAGGGATCCCATTCGAGCCCAGCACTTGACCTTTCAAACCTGTGGGAAATCAGCAAGAAAAGCTCAGATTTCCACTCCAGCATTGTTAAAATGTGAAAGGTAGTGTGCTACACTAAAAAAATAAATGGTGCCTTAGAAAGTGGAAGAATCTTCAATGTAAGGAATATATACTAAAAAAAAACAATATGTTAGTTCCATATTGTTTTTTTTTTTTTTAATGGACCACTTTATACTAAGTATCCCTTACAACTGTGTAGTTACACATTAACAATGCCTGCAGCAACATTACAACCAGAAATCTGTTCACTGTTATCGACAGACTGCAGTAGTACATGTTAGGCAATTACACACATATTAACTTTGGCTTTAGTATTTTATGAGGTGTAAGCCTATTTAAACTGTTTCATGACATTCTGAGCTATACATAATATAATTTTCCATTTCCTCCATGCATTCATGCTCCTTCATTCATCATGTCTAAAAACAACAAAGTAATCTACAGTAAGATACTTCAACTCTCTGCTGTCCCTCAAATAAAAATGTCTGAAAGATAATATTCTTGAGAATTTCATGTGTTAACCTCACATAGTCTCATAATGGGAAATCTGAAATACACTATATGCTTTCAGTTATGGACTGAATATTATTTTTGCAGTTTAATCAGTTAAACAGCTATATAGAACATGGTGATTAGTGTTTTTGGAGAAGAAATGTAAATATTCTACCAAAGAATAATTTCTACAGAATCTTTTTTTAAGATCTACAACATTTTAACAGTTTTTAAACAGACTTTAAGCTCAAGACTGTTTTTTGGGTCTAGTTAAGATGTACATGAATTTGTTCTTGTTTTAATAACACCTATAATCCATGTATGAAGGACATTTTTTCCCCACATAATGTAAAAGGTTCAGTATTTATTCATTTTTTCCCCATAACCCTGTGTCCAAGCTAAAATCAATTTAATAACTTATTTAGATGATCATTTAGTGGCATCAGGTTATAATGGCTGATTTAATGTAATGGCAGACTGAATCACCAATCATGCAGGTAAGCAATCTGAATCTTCAAAAGGAGAAAACTCCATCACAACTTTGAACGTTTCTGTTTTCTTCATTTTGGACTGAATATGTGGAGCCAGTGTGGCATCTTTGTCTAGACACTCCAACTAAACAATGGAAAATTGAAAGCAGGGTTCAGCACCCTTTTGTCTAGACTTTCAGATTATCACAATGGACCATTAACTTTTCCACATTAGCTCACTTAATGTCAAGCAAACATTTCAATAACACTTTATTTTTTCTTCACGGTCCACTGTAAATACTTTCAAATCAACTTTCCCCAGCTTTCTCTAATCCCAGTACCTTTAATCAAAACCTAAACCTAATTCTAACATTAAGTCTAACCCACTAATAATCAATTTGAGTGTTTGGTATATAACCTAGGTTTTTATACCTGCCAGTGGTACACCTGGGTTAAAAGTGGTCCACCACGCAAAACACCCAGTCAAGAAGGACTCAGCGACTCAGAAACTGACTAATGATTAAGTTCTAGAGGATAATGAACCCAAACTGTTCAAAAGTATACAGTGTACAAGGGTGGAGCTGCAAGGCAAGGCTTTCTAATAAAATGGCCAGTGTGTGAGTTAATCTTGTACTCTTCTTAGTAAGCTGTGTGGCTTTAAAACATTAATATAACCTATGTATTGTTTTTCATAATTTTATTTACAGATGACATTGGTGTCAGTAAGGGGATAAAAATGCTTTGAGACATGATGATGAATTGATCTAAATGTGGCAGTTCAACTGCATCAAAGTTAGCATCAATCATATTTTCCTGTAACAAAATTCAGCTGTTAGCCTAGTAGTTAGTGAACAGCCCCTGTGATCAGAAAGTGGTGGGTTTGAATCCAAGGACTGCTAGTGGAACCAATGAGGTTCCCTTGAGCAAGGTACCGTCCCCACACACTGCTCCCTGGGCGCCGTATTCCTGGCTGACCGCTGCTTCACTTGGTGAATGGGTAACACAGAGAAAGAATTTCGTGCTGTTCACACTGTGTGCTGTGCTCTGTTCACGGATGACTGATGGTCTCTTCAGTACAGTATGCGCTCATATTTTTGCCAAAACAAGTGTAAAAATGAAACAAAAATGTTTGAGGTGTTGTCCAGGTGGGAACTTATTTAGCCCTGCTCTGCCTTTTGTGTGCCTTTTGCCATTTGCTCAGAGGTATTGCTGGGTCAACTTTCAGGGCTGGTGTGTTGCTTGAAGGTGTGAATCACAGTGTCATGTTGACAGTCAGGCTTTGTCCAGGCTGCTGAGCTGGAGCACTATCACATAGCAACAGGTCACAGATACACTGGTGTCTTTGTCTCATTATGTGCTGATGATAAAGGGTTGACTTTACAGTGGCATGGTGATACTATGGTAGTGTTACTATAATGATCCAAGTTCTGTTGGACCTGACTAACAATGCAGGATTATTACAAAGCTGTACTTGTAGGATGATGCCATTACAGTGTCAAACACCCTTCATCCATATTTCACTACAAGCGTCATTTTGTGTAAGTAATTATATAACTTACATTTTAGTTTCATAGTTACTGAGCATTTTTAAATGCAGTTTGAAAACAGGGTTGGTTAGTGAAGTGTTCATTTTCGGGTTAGGAGAAGGTACAGTTCTAAACTTTAGGATTTACATTCATTTATATTGTCAAGGCATCTGAAGGTTAAGATCAGGCAACCTTTCCATTTTGCTATATTAAAACAGACTCTTTCTAAGGAATGTTTCGGTGGGAAAAATGATCTGTTTTAGTTAATAGAGATATAGAGACTATATTTTAGGCAGGGGATAAACTGATCTTCAAAAGTATCTAGACAATATGCTACCATTGCTGACACGGGTGCCCTGTGGTCACATACCATTTGTATAATCGCCATTTAAAACATTTGCCAATAGAATATGACACTAGAGCAGCCACACATGAGCCTAAGATCACAGATCACCATGGCCAATGAAGTTGGGGTGGTATTTGTGGGTGTGTCTGTGTGTGTGTACCTAGATGAACTCGCTGCATGTAGGCAAGTAATGCAGGCTTGTTGGCCTCCCACAGACCTGGAAGCTCCTTTTCTGGAGGGAACTTACAGCAGGACAGTTCTAGAGTGATCTCCAAACACTGACCCCACACATAATTATAATCCTGCATACCCCCTGAGAGAAAGAGAGAGGGAGAGAGAGAAAGAGAGAGAGAGAGAGAGAGAGAGAGAGAGAGAGAGAGAGAGAGAGAGAGAGAGAGA
>JBBIGA010149974.1:0-18841 GCA_037576975.1 Alestes dentex | reverse complement strand
CCAGACCTTCTCATCCAACATCAGTGTCTGACCTCATAAATGCTCTACAGAATGAATGGACACAAATTCCCACAGAATCTCCAAAGTCTTGTGGAAAGCCTTCCAAGAAGAGTGGAAGCTGTTCTAGCTGCAAAGGGTGGACTAACTCCATATTAAAGTCTCTGTATTAGAAAGCAGTATCATTACAGCTCCTGTTGATGTAATGGTCATGGGTCCCAATAGTTTGTCCATACAGTGTATATAGTGGACGTATAACACAGGTGGAGCTCATGAAGTGACCAGTGAGTGGAATGTATGTTTTTAAGTAAAGCCATGTCGGGACAGTTCTAGGAAACCTACTCTTTGTGCCAGTCGTAGATCTGGTGGATGTTTCCGAACACAATCTTGTCTTTGCCCTTCATATCGTCTGGAACCCCCTCCTCCTTCATCCGGCACATGTAGCCCTGTGAACGCGAGACGACGAAGACATCGTTACCATGGAGACAGTGACAGGAACACCAAACATGTGATCGCACCAGGCGGGCACGTTGAAGAGGCGGTACTGCCCACTGCCCGCCAATTCTCTTCCTGTTCCAAACCCCCCCGCATAACCTGCACGTTACAGCTGACGCTGTGAACCAAGATCTTTCCTGAAAAAACGCTGCAACGGTCCCTCACATCCTCAGGCTAGGATGAGTCATCTGATTGACTTGAACAAATGAACAGCTTACTGTAAAATTATGCACAACTCAACGGCGACCTTGAGCTTGACTCACTCAGCCTACACACCACTTCCTATACGTCTCCAGCCTCAGCAGCATTTGCTAGAACTGTATGCAGAAGCTGCTCGCGAAGATGACGTCCAAGTCTAATTCCGCACTCCACACTCCACACCCGCCTGCTGTGACCATATTCTTACCTCCACCACCGAACCCAAGTCTCTAACGTAGTCTCTCTCCGTCTCCACCAGCTCCAGGAGCACATAGCTGAAAAAAAAAAAACAAGAACAGGAGGGTCTAAATTACACCTGCACCTTCATCAGCTGCTCACTCACAGCAAAATCACTCCTCATTTGGGTTGAGATGTGAAAACAGAAATGAAAATCAGTACTAACAGTGTAACCTGCCAGAATCGACTTTCACTGACTGTATATCCCATCAATAGACTTTCACTGACTGTATAATCCCATCAATAGACTTTCATTGACTGTATATCCCATCAATAGACTTTCACTGACTGTATATCCCATCAATAGACTTTTACTGACTGTATATCCCATCAATAGACTTTCACTGACTGTATATCTTACCAACAAACCTAAGTGGACAAAAGAAGAGCGAACAGAAAAAAGAAAAACCTACATATATCATACAGTGCTCCAGTGCAAAAACTAAAGAAGCACAATATACTACTGGAGATCAATACTGCATCGCTAGCCCAGGGTGTGTGATGCTGGTGCTTACTGCCGTTTTTTGAGGAAGCCTGTCCTGCGCTCATCCAGCTCATCAACAGGCGAGGAGGAGGAGAGGAGGGAGTTATCAGAGGGGTTACAGGAGGGGCTACTGCTGTCTGCCTGATCAACCGAGAGGGAACTGGGCCGGTCCTCCAGACTCTGAGAGAGAGAGAGAGAGAGAGAGAGAGAGAGAGAGAGAGAGAGAGAGAGAGAGAGAGAGAGAGAGAGAGAGAGAGAGAATGAGGGAATGAGGGAATGAGAGAACGAGGCGAGAACAGGTACAATAATTCATGTGTTCCCTCATTTAGCACATGAACGTAGGCTTATAAACATTAACACAGCTGTCTAAGCTCAATTATGACGTGAAAATACTCAAGTCAGACCACTACAATTATTCAAAATGCAACCCAATAAAATCCGTAAAGGACCCAGAAAAGGCTCGTTGTAAACATATTGTGTCGAGGAAATTCCCATGCACACTCATACCATCTTGCTCTTGACGAGTTCCTCGATGGCGCTGACTAATTCTGCCGCACTGGGGGTCTCAGAACTGCTGGGGCGTCCAGAGAGACGGGAAGAACCCTGCAGTGAGACACATGGACAACTCTAAACATCTACTTACTCTCAACAAGTAAACAAAACAGTGTAAGGCCAGTGCAACTAGAAAAACAGTTTGTTTTGTTTTGATATAATTAGAAATGTTTGTACCAAAAAAGATGTCGAAACCAGCTGATGATGTGAATGAACTGCCAGATTATAAATGATGTGTTCAAAACAAGCATCTTTTAGAGTCACCTTGTGAGTCACGGCGCTGCAGACTTTAGTTTTCCTCTTTAAACAAACCTCATTCATCTCATCACCTGATTAGCAAGCCTATCAGAACGATAAGCCGCAGCCATGTTACAAATATGCAGTTTGCATCTTGTAGCAGATCACATTAAGGTAAGGAAGCAAGACTTGCAATGAAAAACAATGTCCATTTTGGTGCCATCTAGCCACCATTGAAAAAAAAAACCATTCTCAAAACTAAACATAAACAACTTTCAAATCATATTTTAAAACTCACCTCTTCAAACTTGCCTACTCTCTTTGACCTTGCCCCCTGACTGCACTCATTTTTAGTTTTACAGTCTTATGATTTTATATATTCTGTCTTTTTTATTTACTCCCTTTGACCTTGTTCCTAGACTGCACTCATTTTTTTGTTTCACACTCTTGTGATTTTATATATGCTATGTTCTTTTCTTTATCTTTATTGATTACTTTTTCTACTTCCTTTGCTCCCCCCCCCCCATTTTATGATCTTTTTCACTTGTCTGTAAGGTGTTCTTGAGTGCCGCGAAATAAAATGAATAATAATAATAATAATAAAGAGCATAGTGCCCCTGACTGAGTAGTAAGGGCTTAGCCAGGGAGCTCATGAACAGTAACACATTTAACAAAGTCTCCTGACATGCAGTCTTTATGTCTTGATTTACAGTCGGTAGGGAAGAAATATTTAAGGTGCTTAGAGACACTGCTATAGTGAGTGTTTTCTCCATGTTAGTGGTCTACGAATTCCAGTCGCTTCAACGGGGCCAAAAGAGTAGTGATGAAAATAAGCTTGTTCACCAAAGGCAATGTGACTCCAGTGGGGGGCATTAGTGGCCAGGCCTTTAGGAGGGAAAGCCCTATTCCCTGCAGAGTTGTGGAGCATGAAACTATAGAAACAAGCTGGAAGGCTTCGAAAGACGCATGATCAAGGAAAGCTCACCCGTGCAGTTCTCTGACACCATCTTTCCGCCAGTCCAAATAAGGGATGGGTCGTGGCTTCTGGACTCACTAGTCAATAGGGGGGTCAATTACAGGGTTGGAGGCGGGGCTCGGTTTGGACAAGGTTCTTTTGGATTTATTCTCGCTAAGAGTAAATGTAGCACACATGACTTGCTTTCCGCATGTGATGGTACATACTCCGCAATACTCCATTACCAAGGTACATGACGGTCCAGACAAAGGGCGGGGGGGCTTTTCCTGCATGTGCACAGTAGGATTTTTTCCCCCCTTTCATCTAAAGGAGTTTCAACATGAGGGGCCTTAGCCTCGAGTGACCAGGTCTGGAAAATGAAAACGTAGGCAAAAGGGCTCATGGAGTATTCGAACGACCAAGAACCGAGACGGAAAAAAGGACGAGGGTCAACGGGGAAAAAAAAGGCATTCGAAAGAAGGGGAAGGTACATCAGGGGAAAAGAAAAAGATTGGAGTGGGGGGCAGCTACATGGAGAGATATGGAAACTGGGACAAAACAGACACAGAACAGAAATCAACATAGTGCTGGAGAGAACAACAACATGAGAAAAGTACGACAAACAGGAGAAAAGTATGACAAAAAAGTGTTAGATCAACACGAGCAGAAGAAATCACTAACCATTTTAACACACGGCCGTACAACATGCTCAAAATTAGTCGCGGATATATACGGATCATTATTTCACGAATGTTTTACGGAAATACCTTTCAAATCATTTATAAAGTGGAGTTGTTTTTTTTTATCATGAACTGAGCATGTGAATGTATTGTTAATATAACTAGCAGTCAGTCAGTTAATGTTTTGCATTAAATTCACAATTACATTGTATTAGTATTTGATTTAAAAATGATGTCCGGCTGTTCTCAAAAATGTATGAAATATTCAATGAAACCGGTAAAACGTTATTTCCGGTGTCGTCTAGAACTGTGAACAGAGTGGATCAGGATGCTCACAGCACACAGTCGAAACTTCATGAGGGCTCACTTTAAGCCCTTCTGTGATATCAGTATTGAAAGCCCTATAAAGGTTTCTAAATGATTTGCCGCACGTCTCTTCTTCACTCATTTTGAGGGTGTGAGCCGAGGTAAGAAAGATAAAAATGTGTAACCCGTCCTCATACAAAATAAGCATGTAAATAAAATTAAAAAAAAAAGAAAAATGAATGAGGAAAAACAAATGATATGAATTGACCTATAACTAAACCATGCATGGCACATTCGACTGTGTTTTGTAGGTAAGCGGGGGGGGGGGGGGGCGCAACCACTGGGGGCGGAGCCTTACCTTGTCCTCCTGGGAGTCCTGGTGGAGAAGGCTGTGCTGCTGGATGGCCATGGGGGGCGGCAGGGGAACAGAGTCAGCCCCCTCTTCACCTTCTTCCTCCCCACAGCTCTGCATGCCTGAGGAGGACGACTTGGAGAGCGTGCCACTGCTCAGTCCTTCATTTCGCATCCTCTGCAGAGAGACGGGGAGAAAAGAAGGGTGAGAAAGAGAAAGGTTTTAAGCACTGAGTCGTGCTCGGTCTAAACAGGCCAGTCACTGCATTAATAACTGAGGACTCTATTGATTATGATGATTAATTGAGTGACCGTTTTTTAATAAAAATACGTTCTCAATCAAGGACTTAAACTGAGTAATCATACTGTGCAAATGAATCATGACAATCTTGTAGTTTGGCCTGTAGACATTTTCAGTTCTCTGCTAAGTAAAACTAGAAAAAAAAGAATAACCAAAACAGACGCCGCCCCTGGTAACCAGTGGCTACACAGGCTACTCGGACCTGTGGATCGGTCGGTGCTCAATTCAAAACTGTTTCTGGCTCTGAAAGGCTTAGTGCTGCTTGCTGGGGAGGAATGGCATGCTTGCTCAGAGCCTTCAGGACGACACACAGTCACTCATTTCCGAAAGCATCTCCTTTCCTGATCTGCCGTAACTCACCCTTGCTCTTCTGGATGAGCTGATATCTTCTTGCACTAATCCTTATTTAAAGACTGAGCACTAAGAACTCTTTCTGGTTCTCACACTGTCCTAAATTTGTTTCCTCAAGTTGTAAGTCACTTTGTATAAAACCATCTGATAGATGAATATAATGTAATGTCTAAACTGACTAATAATGAAAATCCTGAACAATTTTGAGTACAACAAAAAAAAAATGTCCATCATAGAAAGGTGCATGGTACGATAAGATAAGATAAGTCAAGATAAACCTTTATTAGTCCCACAAGTGGGATATTTGCTAGGCTATGGAAACGGTTGCATGTTTGCAGAATGAAGCAGGCTGAACAGGTGGTTTTGAGGGTAAAACCAAACGTCACTGGCGGATGGAGCTATGACCTGTTTTGTAAATATGGCATTTAAATGACCCGAGTGAATGTACGACTTTTTGGGTCAGTTGAATGTCAGCCTCTTCTGAACAACATCTATAAATACGGCTCTA
Source organism: Alestes dentex (assembly GCA_037576975.1). Lineage (NCBI taxonomy): Eukaryota > Metazoa > Chordata > Actinopteri > Characiformes > Alestidae > Alestes > Alestes dentex. The sequence continues at coordinate 13,189 of JBBIGA010149974.1, read as the reverse complement.
TGAGTTCCAGATGTCCAGCAGAGGCAGTGAGAAGTGGGTTCCTCTTGAGAAATAGTAAAAAAATCAAACAAAAAGCTGCCTAGTTTTGCACTGTGAAAAACCTTAGGGCAGAACCCCTCTGTCTTTCTTCTTTATCTTAAGATCCAAACGCCTTCAAGCTGAACGGTAAATGTCCACGGAGCCTTCGCCTTGTACCAACTAAAAACCAGGGTATTTTTGACTGGGTTATCATACATCAGACACGTCAAGTCTATTTCTGTTGTCCTCACCACACAAGTCCTCGCTGCCTGAAAGGTGAAGCAGCCTCAGAGGAACATCTGGTGTGAGGAGATCATGTGCGCGACAGGCGCCATTACAGTAAACACACAGCCAGCAGCTGACCCTCACTGACAAGTCCTGATACAGAAACAGCAGCTCAGCCCTGCCAGCACTGCGCTGGAACGCATGTGTCATAAATAACGAGCAAGCTGTGCAAGGAGCAGCACGCAACCGAAATGTGCCACTCGCGACACAATGAAGCCGGAATCCAGGTCTAATCAAGAACCAGACCCTAATAATAACTCTCAGGCTGCTTCAGAAAGTGTGTAATTCCCAGAATTTCACTGGGACTTTTGCCTCGTTTTGGAACAGCTGCAGTCTGTAATTGGTGTGAGCAGTACCATCAACACCTCTCTGGATTTTCCACACTAGATATTTTCTCAAACACGCCCAGATTCCTATTACCAAAACAATAAAATCCTTTTTTTTTTTTTTTATCTGGATTTAACTTCTCTTTATTTGAGAGTCTGTAATACTGTCATAGTATACACAAATTTTGCTTTTGTTTTATCTTGAATTATAACACAAGCAAAAATCCACCTTAGTTACGGAACTAAATAGAAAAAAAATTAAAAAAATCAAACGTAAGATACGCGTCCTTTTACTGAACAGAATGCCATCATAGCTGCTCAGGAAACGGCGACGCTATTAATTGTGGCTAATAGTGAAACTACTCACTCATTTCTTTTATGTGGAAATGAGGTGATGCAGTCCTGCCTGCTTGATCTGAGGTAAGGAGTTTGTGAATAAAGCTCGTTTCTCTGCACTGTGAAGACCTACAGGGAACATGCATTATAGTTGCGAGTCCGTTTTTTTTTGTATCCTGAACAGAGAACATTACCACATGTACTCTGTTACTTCTCCACTCGTTCAACGCCCCCAGATGGCCTTGCTCCAGCGTACTGCACCGATCTGTTCTGCACTGAAGCAGTACAGCTGGCTACTGCAAGAAAGGCTTCCTGCGCAGAGCACTCACAGCTCAGTCGGGGTGAAAGCCATTTTCTTCAGTAGCTTCTAAACTCTGGAGTATTAGGAATATCACCTCCAGACTCCATTTGCTTAGGATTTCAATACGTGACATTCATTTGGCAGACGCTTTTATCCGAAGTGACTTACGATTCGGGGGAAAGTGAAAATGCTAAAATCTTCATGTAGTTAGGGAGGGAGCAGTGCAAGAACATGGAGAGTTCCTCAGGAGGGGAGGTGTCCTCTCTGAACAGATGTGTAAGGTCGTTCTTACGTTGTTATTGAATCATTATTTCATTTCAGTCGGGGGGCTGAAGTAGGCAGCCTGTGTCTAAAAGTTGAGGAAGTTGAGCACGGTATGCAGTAACAGCCCCGACGTTACGTCACATGACGAGGACTAACCTCCTCCACGGTCTCATCCTGAGGCGTGGCCGCGCTGTCGTCCGAGTCCTTCTGCGAGACGCCGTCTGCGTTCTTGCGCATGTCGCGGCTCTTTTTGTGCTTGTGTGCCAGCTTCTTGACGTGGCCGTCTGCCTTGCCGCTGCTCAGCCTCCGCACCGGGCTGGTCAGCCACTTCCGCAGCGTGTTGCCCGGCCGCTTGGCCCCTGGAGACCCCTGCAGGTGCCCAGGCTGTAGAGTCGCACTGCCCAACAGTCCACCATCGTTACTGGACACGGAGAGGGTATCTGGAAAGAAGACAGAGGAGGTCTTAGAACTCTATATGCTACTGCAGCTCATATTCCAGCGTACAATCAAACGTAAAACACAGCCAGTCAGAGATCTGAGGACACCTTTTTTAATCAGTACTTTCTGCTACTTTTCAGTTCATTCATTCAAGATAGCTGTAGCCCTGCTGGTTGTTTAATATCAGCACGGCCATCTCTGTGGAGAGGTATGAATTGTTTTGTTTTCACGGCAGGGGCTTCTCACTCCTTCCCTTTCACCCCTCATTGCTCACTAGCAGCTCAACCCAGAATCACAACATTTCAACCCAGAAAAGCCATCAGTGTCTACAAATATTTTATTTTATTTAGGGGTGTTGAATGAATGTGGTAATTCCGATCAATAAATCACAGGAAAAATTAATGTGTGAATTTTTTTTTTTTTTTACGCTGATTCATCGCATGCCGTGCTCTGCAGAATGAAGGAGGAGACGAGAACACGCCGCTTGGCCCAGTGAACGCAAAGTTTACGTTTAAAAAACGGAAAGATGGAATAGTTGATGGGAGTAAGGAATCGGTATCATCGGAGCACATCATGTGTAAAATATCACCTCAATGCAAAGCATTTAGGACCTAACCCTGCGGTCCAAGCCAGCACAGCCCGATCCAGACGCCCCAACAGCTTTCTTGACTTTGTTTTTACCTCAGCATATTAGGTCATATTTTTGATTGTTGTGACCATTATTGTACATGAACAAAAAAAAAGGTTTTGCTGTAAACACTTTTACAGCAAAAAAATGTGTGTAATTAATTTGATTAATTTTCTTTAATCACTTGACACCCCTAATTATATTATATTAATGAAAAGTATTAGAGTTGATATCCATTCCGCTGGCCATTGGGGGCCGTTTGAAAAAAGTGTTCTAATGTACTAATACTTTGGGTATAATTTGCAACACTCAGCTCCATGTTTATTATTGTGTCCTCGTACTATGAGGCTTGGTGTTAGTGTTTCTTTAAGTGAAACCCACCAGATCAGACTCATTCCTAATCAAATGGAGATTTGAATGAAGAGAGATGTGTGGCGCTGTCCCACAGCCGTGTCTGTATGAGAGGTGACATTCAGATAAGAACATTTTTAAGATTGAGTATTTTTGGATCACTGCAGCGTTTTTTTTTTTTAATTTCTGCTCAGAACAGATGATTCTTTTTATAAACACTGCGCTGTCCTCGAAAAATTCTTCAGCTGAACGGCGCCTTACGTAAAGCTTGCATAAGGCCTTCTCTTCTTTATCGATCTCCATATAGAACCACCTCCACTGTCTCTGCACGCTGCTCCTTAAGGACACATGGGATCCTGGCCACATGGGATAGAGCTGTTAAATAACTAAGTCTGTTCATTTTTAGATTTGCTAATCGCGTTATTTCAGGTGTAATTTAATAACTAGGCTCAATTCTAATTGTATTTCTAATTTTGTCCAAAATATGTAATTAAAAAAAAATGCCTTTTCTGTGGTCTTCTGGCCGTAAATCTTACGGGGTCTTACCGGGGTCTGCTGCTTATTGATGCTGCACCACTTGACTGACACCTCCTTTTTTTATCCAGTTTCTGATCAAAGAGTCGCTCTCAACTGGATATTTTTGGACGAACCATCCTCAAACTAGTAGTAACACTGACATGCTTAAAAACTGAGACACTGGCACACTTGATACATTTACATTTACGGTATTTAGCAGACGCTCTTATCCAAAGCAACTTCCACTCCCTAACTACAGGGGGCAGTCTCCCTGGAGCAACTTGAGGTTAAGGGTCTTGCTCAGGAACCCAGTGGTGGTGTACTGAAGGTGGGATTCGAACCCATGACCTCTTGGTCAAGAGGCAAGTATCCTACCCACTAGGCCACCACACTGCTACCATGTCAGCATCTCATATAACTATATGTCCACTCATATAATGCCTGGTAATGGTGGTCCTGTGATCAGAAACTGACCAATGATAAATGGGATAGAAGTCAAATGGTGCAGTTCTGCAAATTGTACCGTTTGTAATTGTGTACATACACAGTGGACATATTGAATAGGTAGAGCTTCCAAGAGTCTACATTGTTCATCTTCCATAGATGAGGGCTATGGTTGGTAAACCCAGAAGGCCATGTGTTATCAGGCGTTCCACTCCGGAATTTGAAACCACACTATGACATCTTTTACAACAGCCTCGCCTTCACAGTCAAGCACTCAACACAACAATGGATGAAAACACACAGGACCATATCCATATACCATATCCATGATGAGCCAATTTGAACTTCCCTACTAACTTCTGTTCAACAGTTCACTATAATCTGAACTGGCAACACTTTACAATAAGACAGTTATATACAAGCTATACCAGTTGTCATACATTGATGCAGGCTCACTATCTGGCGAAATCTAGTGTTTTAACAGTAGCAGCATGTTAACAAATTCCAGATGTTGAAAGTTTATCATTCTGCCTGAGAAAGAGACAAGATAAGCTAAGCATCTGAGATCTTGCCAAACAGTGAGCCTGTATCAACTGTTATAACTTGTTTATTACTGCTCATCAATGATTTATAAACTGTCTTCAACCTAATCAACAACCTGATTATGAATCATTTATAAAACCTTTATAAAGGTAGTCTTCCTGTAAAGCGCTACCTCTGAACTGCACCAGGTGCACCACTAGGGCTGTAATGAATATTCAGTGAAATGCAAAAAATTTGGCCACCAAAATATTTTACAATTATAAATCCATATGAATAACCAATACTTTTCTCTGCTTATATGAAACCACATCCTTTCCTTCACTGTTTTTCCATCAGTATAACAGCTGATAAAGTCAACAGTAGGAGGCTCTTTCAGGACCATGAAAGTATAAAATCCTGAGCGTTAGCTTCTATACTTTCAAAAGGACTTGTTTAGGGCCACATTTACCATCACAACTCTGTATGCAGCACCACTTTCAGTTCATTGGGACTTTCCCCCAGCATCCACATTTGGGGCAGTGATATTCGTCATTTTTAATACAGGATGAAATGTCAAGTAGAAAAAAGGTAATTTAGCATGTACGTGTATGCAGAAATGGAATTCGCACCATTTGGCTGGAAGGGTTAAACGGGGCACGTTCATTTCTGGGCCGTCTTGAGTGACTCAGAGCGTTCAGTTCCTACCTGTCTGCTTTAGAGCTCTAACCTGAATAATCAATTTCACTGGTTTTGCCACGTGTAATGTCTAATGCTGCTCCAGGCACGCTCTTGGTTGCACTTACTTTGAAAAATCAAAGAGAGAAAGTGTGCTGGCTGCCTGGAACTAGAGAAAAGAATTCTTAATATTTACTCAGCAAGTGTTAAGATTAGAGTTCAAGGTGTTAAAAAAAAAACGTACATGTGTGAAGGCGTGCTTCACACGTACACTACACACCACGCACACCACCTTTACACACTCTCAGCACGGCCTAAAGCGCCTCAGAGAGCAACAAATATAGCCCCAGACTCCACAGGGGCCGATGCTGAACTCTCTACTGCTTTGCTTTAGTAGTTACAGGCCACTCCGGCTGGACAGCTCACTGTCAAATTTGTGCTGGCATGAAAGATTTGTTCCAAGTGTGCTTTGTTATTAAACAGGTCCCGTCTGCTATTGTGAATATGCAAAAGAGCCCACTTACATTTTTCTGCACCTTCTGCGTATTCTGACATTTCGGATGGAGTCCAGCAGCGTTTAGACACAATTTAATTAAAAAGACGTTTTTCTTCTTAAATAAATGATTACACAGGCATGTGTGTGATTTTATTGAAAGCTGAAGTAGGATAGTGATAAGGTTTGAGACACAAAGACACTCGCCCATAGCAAACCGACGGACTGATTGATTGATTGATTGCCTCCAAACACACGTTACTACTTAAAAGGGACCTTTTAAGTGCATTCGGTTGGACTCCTACAAGCAAAGGCTTTGATTTGTGCCCCTGTAATGAAGAGTGTGACCCAGAACGAGCAGCGTTCTAGAACCACCTCTGACACAGTTCAATAGTCAACAGTGCATCATGAAGGATTCAGCACTGTGTTTACATACACTGTCCACAACATGCAAGGTAGTTGGGACAGAGACTGTGGTCTTTACTTTACTTTACTTCAGGGGTTACATAAGAACTCATAATCAGAACATTCAGGTATCGGTATCAGGAGAAAAAGCTGGTTTGGAACTGGGGCTGAATCTGATCCAGTTACGTAAGAAATCTAGACTAAAATAGTGTCCATACTGTATGACGAGGTTTTCGCTGTGCATTTCGTCCTGTGGGGCAAGAGAGTTTTTGACTAAATTGAACATAATGACCTACTTTTAGATGCTTGATTCTTAAGTGCTTCCATCAAATAACAGTCATGTTAGCAATTAAGTATGAGCCAATATGTTTCAGTAGGTATCAACATTGGAAAAGCACTGGATAAAATTCACAGACTGGTTAGGCACAGTGCGTCTTCTAAACGTGTTTTATTCTTCTGTCAGCATCTTACACGCAACGTTTCAAAGAAAAGCTCGGGCTTGAAGTGAAAGTCCTCAGATGTCAAACTGAAACCGCCTTTACCAAACAGAAAGGGACTCTCTGCTCACAGACGCATTCTGAAAAACACTGTCCATGACTGTGAGTGCCTGCTGTGAAAATTCTTCCATCCAGAATGAGTCAGTTTACCAATACCACAGATTGTAATCTCAGCTTTTCAGGTGTGTAGGTGCGCGTGTGTGTCTGTGTGTGTGCGTGTGTAAAGCTACGTAGGCGAAGTTCACAACTCAACAAAACTAGAAACAAGACAACTTTCGTCTGCAGCAGGAGGTGTTGCATATGCAGCCACATGCAGGGCTGCAGGGCACTGCCTTCAAAAACAGATCCTTCCATTCATGCTAGTCAGACCCACCTCCATCAGTAAACACCAACAGTCGGGAGCACGGCGAAGGCGTAAACGTGAGGCTTTGCTTCCGAGGCCTTCAAGAAAAAGACAGCTCGGGTTCGCTATACGCAAACGACGTGAGCCGTATCCCAAATCCTTCCCGTCTGAATGTGGCTTTTTGGAGGAAGGAAGTGGGAAGTTGAATGAGCACCTGAACAGAAGAAGCTTTTAGTAGCGCTGGCCCGCGCCACCGCCTGATGAAACCGGCCATCCAGCCCCTGCCAGGCAACTTCTCAGCGCTTGACATGAAACTTACTTCTGCTGAGAGTGAAGGAACAGGGCTGGACGGTATGCCATTACAACCGTCCGGTCATCCAATTAGACAGGCAGGTTAAAAGCTTCATGTAGTTTCTCACGCATCACTTATGCACTATGTATCACTTTAAACCTAAGACAATGTGGATAATTTGCTACGGAATTTTCTGCTTGCAAACCTCAACGATTCTCCAAAATATGGCCTAGATGGCCCATAAATCTTTCCCAGATGTTTATTAGAGCGGTTATCTGTCTAACGTATGGTGTAAATCATGCAGTTTGTCTCGAGACAATTCTTTTAAAAACCTAAAGCGCTGCAGAATGGTGGACATGCGAATTTGCCTGAGTTTAAAGATGTTTTAACCCATTATCAATGCTGTGCTCCATTTCATCTGTCCTCAATCACCTCCCATTGACAAAATGTTCAGCTCTGTTCTGTCCCCCATTGTCACCAAACCACAGCCGCCAGGGGGAAGACGCAGGGGAAGATGTGGGGGATGACCTCCCCGACTGCCACCGGGTATCTGGCACATAGAACAAAAGCATCTGAGAAATACTGTTGGTTTGAAGACATGTGGAACTTTGTACAGACACATAATAAGCTAGTAGTGTTTCTTCTTAAACTTATGGCCTAAACACGGAACCAGTGGTGTGGTCGGTAAATGCACGTAGGCGCCAGCCGGTGAAAACCTATCAAGACTGCAATCTACCGGAGTACCGGCATAAAATAAGCCTGGACAAGAGTGCAACCTTCTTCCATGTGAACGCATGTGACAGGCACTTTCATTTCTGAAAGAGTTAAAAGCTGACATGGTCATGCAATGAAAAAGTAATATTATAAACCTGTAACATATTAAATTAAGATTTCTAATGAGTTTCAGATCCCCTTGCCATAAGCAGCTCATCAGAGTAACACACATCCATTTCTCTGGGAGCTCTGTTCTGAGGGGTGGGCGTGTCGGGGCGACTTTCCTTTGAAGTCCTTGGCATGAAGCTAACATTAGAAGGGGGTCTTCTGTCCAGCCTGATTTACGACACAAAAAGTCAACAGTCGTGACACATTCTTGTCCTGCAGGGTGTAAAATAAGCGCAGGAACGTGTGTGTGTGTGTGTGTGTGTGTGTGTGTTTGTGTGTGAGTGTGCGTGCAAGTGAGACAAGTTCAGTGGTGAAGCTAGAGCGGAGCCTTCTGCTCACATATACTCTCTTCAGTGACAAACCGCCTATAAACTTTGCAGGGTCAGTTCAATTAGGCGGCGATGTCTGCTTCATTTCCTCTAGGCCTCTGTGACTCAAACATACACACAGGGTGCACCAGCATAATGTAACTTCGGTGACTTCTTCAGTGCCGCCAGAAAACAAACATTTTCCTCATTTTTAAAAGTGTATACGAACACCGTTCAAGCTCCAAAAACATGCAAGATTATTCAACACAGCCCTTTTATGCAAAGGAAGCACCAAAATCAGCCTGTTTTCATGTCCTTGTTTTCATGATCTGTCATATATCTGCTTATTGCAGCTTGCAGCCGGTTTAGCTCCGCCCATTCACTCTGAAGTCATAAAGGGTGTTTCAGTCCAGACTGCTTTCTGAATACAGGGCTGTCAATCAGAGCAGGGATCATTTACATATAACAGCCTTAAAGGTATAGTAAGGAATGCTCTGTTTCATTCACTGAAGCTGTTTGAAAATCGGTTATTATAAAATGACTACTTTATACTATTACATGCACACAAATGTAACCATTTTGGTGAATGAAAACCATTCAAACTTCACCAGAGGGGAAGAAAAAAAATGTAGTTTAGGGGGCCTTTAATACTAAGGCTCAACTCAGGAGGCACCAACTGCATGGCAACTCTTCAACCACCTCGTCACACAAGCTGCCAGGACGACCACAAATAAACAGGCCTCCACAGAGCTGATTTATTTCTTTGTTTCCTTGTAACCCGCGGATATAAAAAGCAGGCACACGCATACCACCACCAAATGCATGGAATTCCATTTATAACATTTGGTTAAACCAAAAAAAAAAAAAAAAAAAAGAGAAGAGTGCTATGCTTCCGTATGGAACAACCTGGTCAGAGACTGTCACACAACATGCGCTGACGAAAATGTAAAGAATGTCCCAACGACACCCTGGAGGGACTCCAACAACACATGTATAACGACACACGGGTGAGGGCGGGGCGGGACAGTCTGAACGTGATTCTGACATGATAGTGTAGAGAAGACAACAAGCGTGTAAACAACGAATGTCCATTTCATTGAGCTCTATGTAAATTACTGTTGAAATCAGAAGCATCCGACATATATTGCTTCTGGTCACTCAACTAGTGTTCTACGGTCATTATGATGTCAGAATCAGAGAACTTTATTGAGTGCTTCTATTATGATTGCACAGACAGACAGAGACAAGAACAATCTAAAATATTAAGTCTAAATAAATCCAAAGAGAAAAAATCTGTAGGGAAAAACTCAGTATGAAATACACTGTGATATCCACACAAATGCTGAATGGGAATACTATAGATACTCGGATCTACAAAAAGTGATTAAAAAAGTGATTAAAGCACCAACCAGACTTTTAAGGTGGAGAACTGTGCCACTATCATTAGAAACATACGACAGCTAAGTATTCTGATTACTTAATGTCTGTAGTCGTCATGATTCAAAAAAAAAAAAAAAAAAAAAAGAGAAGAAAGCAAAAACAAAGCATTAAACAACGGACGCAGCGTCCCACGGTACATACCCAAATCCAGCACCCACACCTTGCACTTCTCCAAGTGTTCACCCGCCGCGTTCATGTGGTAAGTCGGACTCAACGACAAAAGCGAGTTCAGTGCCATGCCTAGCAAGGATGCGGGCGCATAGCGGCTTGGTGCCGAACTGAGAATATTCTCCCGGTTAATGTGTGGAAGAGTGAGACTACGAGAGAGCAGGGGAGGGCTGCGCTGGCTGGGAACAGGAGGGAGGGAGGGAGCGAGCGAGGGGGAGGGAGAGAGAGGGAGAGGGAGTGAGGCAAGTTAAAAGGCACCTTCAATTACAGGAGAAGTTTTGTACGAAACAGATTAGCCTTAGGACAAAATCTGAATAATTTAACGAAGTTACGGCGCATAAACAACATTCTCAGTCTGGCAAAGGATGCAAAAAGAAACTCCAGTAAACGAGATCAACTCTCCAGTGGCGAGTGTGATGGCCAAGCATGTCCAGACGAAGCACACTAACACAACAGCTTGCGATTATTTTGGTTTCCAACCAACCAGACACAGGGAACCACTGGTTGTTAGCAGTATTACAGGCCATCTGTGCAGAATACAGTCAGCGTTATACATTCTTGAGCACTTTCAGAAGTCGGCCCAACTGGTAATTACACTACCCTTTGCCAGAATGCGAGATACAGGGTAACGGTCTGTCTTTACAACACTCCCATAACTAGTTCGGTTGTGTGCAGCGGAAGAACAGGCAGTGCAGAAAAACCATTCGTGGGGGTTACGTCCAAAGAGCACCCGCGACTTGTGAAAAACCGCAAATTTGTGTCTGTTAAAAATGCCTAATAATGCCTATTTTTAGGGTGTACACCCGAAATAAGCGCCCAAGTATGCTCCAAAAACACTTTCATTTCAATTTAAACTCAGTTTAATACATCACCCTTAAAAAAAAAAAAAAAAAAAATCCCAAGACGCGTTTTCTTTGTGTTCTCTCGACAGTACCAAAAAATATATGTGGCTGAATTTACATGAATATTTACGTTACAAAATTAGTCAATTCATTTTTTCTTAATAATTGAGCGCTAAAATGCATGAAAAATTATACCTTACCACGGGAAAAGTAAAAAAATGCGGTTTATCTGCAGTTTCCGCAAATTTGCGGGGGTTTCCAAAACAATTTTTTGTCATTTTTTTCTGTTACTACAGTCCTGTGTACGTTTCTGGCCTTGTCCTTCTTCTGTGGCTTAGTTGGGTTTTTCTGTTCTAGATTATGATTTCACAACTGTGTTAGGATCGGTCGTGTGACTTCGACTAGGGTGTGTTTCAACGGACACCAAAACTCGGGTTAAAATCTCTGTTATAGGAACGGATCCGTGTCGTGACTCGAGGACCCCCTGTGCGTCATTTTGTAAATGAATTCATATAACATCATTCTGCGGGCGGTACTTATTTACTCCCCGCTCCAAGCCTGAGAGTACGGAACATCAAAAAGAAAATATTTACTTTGCTGTCATTGCTATCATGCCACCTAGGGGTCAGGGCGGAGTTGGGCTCTTATGTGGCTTATGGCACTAGATGATCAGCAGCATGGCACCGTCAGTCTTACTTATTCCAGTGCTTTAACATGATCTAAAGAAGAATACTGATATCCATGGAAGCGCATTTAAAGGCCGCGGTGTGGCCTGTGATTTTTCTCCAAAGGTGAATACATTGCTTCCAAATGCAGAACCGAACGCCACAGGAAATCCTTTCCACCTGTGGCAATAAGACTGTCTAACTCTTCCTCGTTCTGTAGGTGATCTTTTTCAGCCTTTGTGTCGTTTGGTTCTCATTCGGATCGTGCAATATTACTCATCTGCTATTTATTTACTCGTCTGTGTGTTACTGGAGGTTTGTTTTATCCCCTCATCACATGCCGCTATCTTTTTTTATTCATGGCACAAACACTAAGTCACTTTTCATAACCACTCGCAAAGATAATCTGTTATAGTTATTTGTTACTTGGTTAGAGTTATTTTGTTATTCCGTTTGCACTATCACTACTGTTCTTTTTTAAAATCTTTATTGTCTTGTTGCATTGAGCATGTTTATGACAGAAGAATTTCCCTCGGGACAAACAAAGTTCTTCCTCATCTTATCTTACTCTGCATAAGAACAGTGTTCTAATTAAGTGTATAATTGAATGAAATCGTTAAACGATGAGCAGGTAAGGCTCCTACCAGAAAGCATCACGCACTTCACCTACACGAACAAGTGTCTCTCTCAGCGGCTCTGCTGATGAGGTGGACAGCCCAGGAATATAGAAATGGCAGCGTGGTCAGTACAAAGAGGCCCCTGTCGAACTGTGTGTTTGGCTGGTTTCTTGCGGCTGGGCCGTGGCCAGCAGGACTGTTTCCTGTTGCTTGAACGAACACTTGGACACACACAAGGCTCCTTTACCCTCCTTCCTATCCTCTCGAATTTTTTTTTTCCCTCGGGTTCCACGTGTCGACTGATACGACTCATCCCACACAACCGGAATTTCTGCTTAGAACCACACGCCGCCTCACGCCAGCCACCGCACAAGCGTAACGGACCGGTCAGGAAACGTCAAACACGTTAACAGGTTCTGTCAATTCAATAAGCACTCTATGCTGGCTGAGAGAACAGTTAGGGATGCGCGAAAAAGAACAAAACATCATTTTGTGATCATACATATAGTGACTCCAATGTCCTAAAAGGACATCGGCCTTGATATTGTTAAATATATATGAGCACAGGCGTAGTGCAAAGTGAGCTTCAATGTAACCTCAGTGTCCCTGAATTTAACATACAGCTATAACTGTGTGTAACCAATGCAACCGAAGCGGCAGCATTTTTGCCAAGAGTGGAATATTTAAATCAGCCACACATGTGAGATTTCCTTCCAGGCTTTGCATGGCCATCCCTCAAATGCATATGCATGGGAGAGAGGAGTGCATTTTGCTCTTAACCAAGCACAACGTCCATAAATTGTGCTTTCAGGCATGTACGAGTGGGCAGAAAACATCTGATTTGCACCTGAAATGAATGCAAAAGGCTTGGTGCACTGGACCCTCGATGAATAGTTAGAGGCTCATTTGTATACTGTGATCACAAATAAGTATTGTGAAGCCAATTACTTGATATACATACAAATATTATATATATATAAATATATACAGTCAGCAAAGCTGTTCAGTTCAATACTTGCTCCCATAAAAAAATTATACCTATGTATATATATATATATGTGTGTGTGTGTGTGTGTGTGTGTGTGTGTGTGTATGTGTGTGTGTGTGTGTGCACAAAACAGAACTGTGGGGTC